>CAUYLG010003837.1:0-35258 GCA_963573385.1 Cacajao melanocephalus
GCACTGGTTTCTTCCCATTTTTGTGGATTTATCCACCTGTCGTCTTTGTAATTGCCGACTTTCAGATTGGGTCTGAGTGGACATCCGGCTTGTTGGTGATGAAGTTTTTTCTGTTTCTTAGTTTTCCTTTGGCGGACGCCCCTTCCCCACAGAGCTAGGCCTTCCCGGGTTCAGCTGTGCTTACCGTGAGGCTCTCAGTCCTCAGTGCTTCCAATTGCTGTTCTCCTTGTGGGGATGGGACCAGCCAAGCCCGACTCAAAGGGCACCCAGTCCCATATACTCTGCACCGAGAAGCGCCATGCCGCTGGGGCACCAGCAAAAGAGTCGCGCCGGCCAAAAGAGTTGTGCTGGCGACCCATGTGGCTCCTCTGCCAGGAATCTCCCACTTTGTGGGCCACAGAAATTCGTCTGAAATTGCGGTGTCCACTTGCTCTCTGTGCTTTCACTGGGAGCTACAATCCTGAGCTGCTGCTAAACGGCCATCTTGGATCTCTCTCCGCCGGGTGATGAAGTTTTTTCTGTTTCTTAGTTTTCCTTTGGCGGACGCCCCTTCCCCACAGAGCTGGACCTTCCCAGGTTCGGCTGTGCTTGCTGTGAAACTCTCAGTCCTCAGCGCTTCCAATTGCTGTTCTCCTTGTGGGGATGGGACCAGCCGAGCCTGACTCTAAGGGCACCCCGTCCCGTATACTCTGCACCGAGAAGCGCTGTGCCGGGGCCACAGATCTTTTCTTAACTCAGCTTCTGTTTAGTTTACTAAAAGCTTAAGTTACTTTGGCTTCGTATCTTCTATTTTAACTCATTCCTAGGTTTCTATTGCCACCTGGCTTTTGTTTCCCCAAATTCAAATTTCTGAGAGAAACATTTGTCCCATATACTTCCTGTTTGGTGGAGCTTTTTGTACCTGACCATCCATCTTGCAGTTTCTGATTAGCTTTTCAATCTTTTTATTTCATATCAGTCTTCTTTAAGTGGTGATTTAATCATCTTTTTGAGACTTGTATTGACACTTTTATTTCACAACCCACTAATTCTTTTGTGTGTGTGTGTGTGTGTGTGTTTTAAGACAGGGTCTATTTTGTTTGTTTGTTTGAGATGGAGTCTCACTCTGCCACCTGGGCTGGAGTGCAATGGCATGCCGTCTCAGCTCACTGCAACCTCCGCCTCCGAGGTTCAAGTGATTCTCCTGCAGCTGGGACTACAGGCACATGCCAACACACCCAGCTAATTTCTGTATTTTTAGTAGAAATGGGGTTTCATCATGTTGTCCAGGCTGGTGACTAACTCCTGACCTCAAGTGATCTGCCCGCCTTGGCCTCCCAAACTGGTGGGATTACAACCGTGAGCCACCTCGCCCAGCCTGACAGGGTCTCATTTTGTTGCCCAGGCTGGTCTCTTGGGCTCAAGCAATCCACCCACCTCAGTCTGCCAAAGTGCTGGGATTACAGGCATGAGCCACCGTGCCAGCCTTAACCCACTAATTCTTTTTTTTTTTTGAGATGGGGTTTTGCTCTGTCGCCCAGGCTGGAGTATGGTGGCATGATCTTGGCTCACTGCAACCTCTGCCTCCCGGGTTCAAGTGATTCTCCTGCCTCTGCCTCCTGAGTAACTGGGACTACAGGTGCATGCCACCACACCTAGCTAATTTTTGTATTTTTAGTAGAGATGGGTTTTCATCATGTTGGCCAGACTGGTCTTGAACTCCTGACCTCGTGATCTGCCTGCCTTGGCCTCCCAAAGTGCTGGGATTACAGGCATGAGCCACTGCGCACGAGCACTAATTCTTAGAAGCGCTATGTGATGTATCCTTTTATTGTGTGAATAAACCTTTTATTGAAATATAACATAAAAAAGAGTACATGAGTTGTAAGTATGTAGTTCAATGAATTTTACAAAATGAAGTCACCCATGTGCCTACAACCCAGATCAAGAAACAGAACATCACCAGCACTACAGGAGCCTTCCTTGTGATGCTTCCAAAGCATTATTCCTCCTTCCCCCAATGGTAGGCTCTACCCTGGCTGCTATCATTACTGATTTGTGTCTTTTTAAACTTACTTCATATAAATGGAGTAACTCAGTATGTCATGCATCTCTAATTACCCGGCTCCTTTCACTCAGATTGTAAGATTCATCCAGGTTGTGTGAAATGATAGTTTTGTTCCAACTGGTGAATAGATTTCATCTTATAAATATACCACTATCTATTCCACTTCTGTGGAATGTTTAGGTTATTTTCGGTTTAGGGCTACTATGAGCAGTGCTGCTGCAAACTTCTTGTATGTGTCTTTTGATGTCCATATGCTTGCATTTCTCTAGAATATGTATTTAGGAGTGGAACTTCCGGGCCATAAGGGTACATACATGTTCAGCCTTAGTAGATAATGCAAACCAGTTTTATATTTGGTTATGTAAGAATTTGAGGCTGGACACAGTGACTTACCCCTGTCATTCTAGCACTTTGGGAGGCAGAGGCAGGAGAATCACTTGAGCCCAGAAGTTTGAGATCAGCCTGGGAAACAAGGGGAGACCCTGACTCTACAAAAACAATAAAATATTAGCCAAGCATGGTGGTGTGTGCTTATCGTCTGAGCTACTTGGAAGGCTGAGGTGAGAAGTTCGCCTAAGCCCGAGGCCAAAGCTACAACGAGCCATGAGCATGCCACTACACTCCAGCCTGGATGACAGAGCAAGACCCTGTCCCCAAAAAATGAAATTTAATTTAAAAAATAAAACAATCTGGGTGATAAAAGACTCAAAACCCAGGTTTCTTGACCATAACTAAAGAAAATAGCATGTTTAACTTAGAGAAACTTAGGATAAACAAGACAGTGGTCTGGAAAATGTTTAAAGAGAACTCATGTAGAAAAGGATTATCTCTAAAAAGCAGAGTGAATAGTGTTAACAGAACAGCAGAATCCCCACACTCTCAAAAGTAGGCATACAGAACCTTACATGTCAGGAATATTACAAAAGGAATTTATTCTTGCTGTGGGCGAGATGTTAGACCTCCAAGATCCAACATAATACCTAATACATGAAGGATTTTCGTGCAGAGCATCCTACAGTGCAAAGCCAAGTTTGGAAACCAGTGATCCAGTCCAACCTCCTAAACTTACAGGTAAGATCCAGGAAATTAAATGACACCAGAGTTACCTATCAAGACAGCAGTAAAGTTAAGGCTAGATCATCCAATGCCAGTCCAGTGATCTTTTCATTACACTAGGACATTTCAAAATCCCTAGACTGGTGTGGCAAAATTTGTTCTTAGTGACACATGCTCAGTCGTAGATAAACAATGCATTGTTTCTTCTCTTTCCTTTAAGCTCTTTTCAGCATCTTCATCGATCATCTATTTAATAATCTACAGATATGCCAGGAATCAATATTAAGTTCACCTGAAACAAACTTTTTGCCCCATTGATGAATAGGGGCTTTTCCTTTATTCTAGAACCTCTCCCATTTTCTACCATTACTAAAGGACTCCTAGCAGAGATTTGGTGACCAGTTCCACAAAATTCTTTCAGTACTACAGCATAGCATTTGTCTGGTCTGGTCACCAGGATGTTTGTTTGAAAACTAGTTAGTTTATTTTCAATTTTTAATCTCCTTAACCATAACGAGGTTTTCATTCTCTTTTAATTTTTAATAATCCTACCTTTCCCAATTTAAATATTTTTCCCCCCATGGGGGGAAAAGACTTTTTTTTTTTGCATTTGTTGTATTAAAATAAGTGTGCCAAATAAGCATATTACCTCCTTATTCATCTTACTCTAAATATAAGGTTTAAAATGTCTTCCTTAGCTTTAAAAGCCTCGAGCTTTTTTTTTTTCTTTAGTTATCCTAATTTTATTGAACACAAGATAATCTTTAAAATAATCCTTGGCCAGGCACAGTGGCTCACGCCTATAATCCCAGCACTTTGGGAGGTCAAGGTTGGGAAATCACTTGAGTCCAGGAGTTTGAGACCAGACTGGCACAGCAAGACCCTATCTCTACAAAAAAAAAATTTTTTTAAATTAGCCAGGCATGGTGGTTCATGCCTGTGGTCCCAGCTGCTTGGGAGGCCGAGGTGGGAGGATTACTTGGCCCCCTGGAGGATGAGGCTGCAATAAGCCATAATCATGACACTGCACTTAGCCTGGGCAACATGTGAGACCCTATCTCAAAAAAAAAAAAAAAAAAAAAAAAAGACCAGACGTGTTGGCTCACACCTGTAATCCCAGCACTTTGGGAGGCCAAGGTGAGCAGATCATGAGGTCAAGAGATTGAGACCATCCTGGCCAACATGGTAAAAACCCCATCTCTACTAAAAACACAAAAATTAGCTGGGCATGGTGACTTGCACCTGTAGTCCTAGCTACTCGGGAGGCTGAGACAGGAGAATCGCTTGAACCTGGGAAGTTGAGGCTGCAATGAGCCAAGATGGTGCCACTGCACTCCAGCCTATGAAACAGAGTGAAACTCCATCTCAAAAAGAAAAAAAAAAGGGGGAGGGGGCCGGGCAAAGTGGCTCATGCCTATAGTCCCAGCTACTTGGGAGGCTGAGGTGGAAGGACTGCTTGAGCCCAGGAGTTCTGGGCTGTAATGCACTATGCTGATTGGGCGTCCGCACTAAGTTCGGCATCAATATGGTGACCTCCTGGGAGCAGGGAACCACTAAGAAGCGTGAACCTGAGGAGGGGTGAACCAGCCCAGGTAGGAAACGGAGCAGGTCAAAACTCCCGTGCTGATGAATAGTGGGATCACACCTGTGAATAGCCACTGCACTCCAGCCTGGGCAACATAGCGAGACCCCATCCCCGTCTCTAAAAAAATAAAAATAAAGGAATCATTGTATCATTGTAAAGAACTTAAGAGGGAATACCTAGGTCATGTGGCAAGTACTCAATAAATATTGTTATTATAGCAAACCTCTTCTCATGTGAATGAATACTGGTCTATATCATCACATTAATAATGGCCATAAGCATTTAATGGTTACTACCATAATTAGGTTTTTTAATGTCTGGACATTTAAATGGCTTTCAATTTTTGAATATTATAAACAGTGTAATGAATAAGGTTGATTATCTTAGGATAAAAGCTGATCAGAAGAATTTGGGGATCAAAATAATATTAATCATTATTGGCACTGCTCAAATATTTCCAGCTGTATATATTCTGAGTGCATGGTATGATTGTATTCCCTACCCTCTTGTGGTTGGATATGTACAAGACTGGTTCTAGAGACAATAAATTTGATCTAAAATAGTCTTTGTTACTCCCAGGATGGGGCATTTTAATGGCCTTTGAGAGACTCTGGAGAGATTTCTCTTCCTCAGCCATGATGAGCAGGATGTTCCAGAGAGTGGCTGCTCCATCACTGAGCATGGCACAGAACAAGGCCCTCAGCTGACTTACAAGAAACATGTTGCCTGGACAAGAAAGAAGCCACTGCCACTGTTGTTTTAAGTCACTGAGTTTTGGGGTTGTCTATTATATAGTAATAATCCAGCCTGTACCCGCTACTATAAATGATATCCACCGTTGAAGATTTTGATATATATTGCTAAACTGCCAGAATGGTTACACATGGCCTTTTAAAATCTCAGATCAATTTCTGAGAAGATGGCAACATAGTCTTTGAATCTCCCCAGATCTCCACCATAAAAAGAGATGGACCAACTAGACAGCAAAACCAAAAATCTAAGGACCTAATTTACCACAAAAAAAGATAAGTATCCCCACAATCCCAAAATATAATGAGTAGGGACAAACTAAGTTAATATCCAAGGTCATGCCCCTGCATTCCAGCCTGGGCAACGGAGCAAGACTGTCTCTCTCTCTCTCACACACACACACACACACAAACACACACACACGCACGCACAGAGCTTAGGAAAACTAATTTCAAATAAAAATTAGCAACATAAATATATCAAGGTAAAATCCCATACAAAGTTATTTTAAGAAAAAAAAAGAACGAACAGAATGGCATTTCTACAGACAAGACAGATCAAAACTGTAATTTATTTCAAAACAGGCCATAAGATATTAAGAAAATGATACAATATACATGAAAGAAAATCTTAGGCTAGGGTGAGAAAAATCAGAAAATAATTAGAAATAGAAGAAAAAATCATTTTAGAAATAAAGGCTAAGCAGAAGGAATACGAGAGCAAAAAACCACCCTCCAAAAATACTCAAAAATACTGATATTAAGAGCAGAAGAAAACCAAAGCAACAGAATGTAACCAATACTAATTAATGGATGTAATTCATGAAAACTTTCCTCAAATGAAAAAACTGTCAACAATACTCTATGCCAGAAGACAATGGAGTAACAAATTTAAAACACTCAAGAAAAGGTAGGCCGAGGTTATTATATTCAGTAAAACTAACTTTCAAGTATAAAGGACATAAAAAAGCCATTATCAATATGCAAAAACTTAGGGCTTATTGTTCCCATGAGCATTTCCTGAGAAATCCACTAGACTCTAGTAACTAGAGAATAAGCTTTGGATAGTGAAACAAAGAGACAAAGATATAAGGATTGGTGGTGCACATTATATATAAAACAATTATTTATAAAACCAGGACTAAGTGAGGGCAGAAAGGAAGCACACAGAGTATATAATTACTATACGCTCTGACAATGTACTTACTATGGTACATTTAAGAAATGTGAGTAGAACAGAAATAGCAAATGCTAAACATTTTTTAAACTAATTTCATAATCATATTGGTAGCAGTAATATGAGTATTGTTATTCTGAGACTATTGTGTATATAATGTGGGGTAAAGATAATGAGTAAATTATGGGATATGCTAATTACATCTTCCCCTTTGACTCTGAAAACCAGTATTCTTGATGCAGAAGAAAGAAGATGCACGTGTAACATAACTTAAGTAAAACCTTCTAATTCTGAAACTGAATTGGAAATGACAGGATGATTCCTGAGGTATTTTATCTTAAACAATATAAATAAAAATAAATATATTTATTAAATCTATATTTAAAAACCCTCCCCATCTATCCACTAAGCAGCCTAGAAATAATGCTCAACACAGTAGCAATGAGCAGTCCTTGCATGCAATTATGGCCTTAAAAGTTATGGCTGAGTGCAGGTATGAAGCAGAAGCATAAAAGAGCTTCAAACATCTTGTCATACCAGTTAGCAAGAAAGCCAGCAAAAACTCCTAGGGTCTCTGGCGGTTTATTAAAAACTTAAACATAAATTTAACATAAGACAGCAATTCCACTCCTAGGTACATGCTCGAGAGAAAGGAAAGCATAGGTCCACGCAAAACTACTACATAAATGTTGACAGCAGCATTAGTCACAACAGTGAAAAAATGGAAACATCCCAAATATCCACCAACTGGTGAATGGATAAACAAGAATGTGGTATAGCCATAAAATGGAATACTATTCATCAATAAAAAACAATGATATACTAATAACAAATGCTGCAATATGGATGAATCTCAAATACATTATACTAAGTGAAAGAAACAAAACAGGAAAAGACCACACATTGTATAATTCTATGTATATGAAATGTCCAGAATAGGCAATTTCATAGAAACAGAGACATCAGTGGTTGTCGGAGACTGGAAGGAGGGGAAATGGAGAATGACTGCTAATGGTATAGCATTTTAAAAAATTTCTGGAGTAATGAAAATGTTCTGGAATTAGTGGTGATGGCTGTACAACTCTAAATTTGCTAAAAATTTTAAGTACACTTAAAATGGGTGAATTTTATGGTGTATATATATCTCGATACAGCTTAAAAAAAGAAAAATCCTAGGGCCATGTCCGAAGGACACAAGAGTCAACATAAATGTGGTAGGTAGAATTCTAAGATAGTCCTCCATATTACTATCCCATGGTGTGCACATCTGTATAATCCTCTTGAATGTGGGTGAGGCCAGTGAATATGATAGGATACAACTCCTGTGACGAGGTTACTCATCTGTTGATTTTTTTTAGTTAATCAAAAGAGAGATTATCCTAGCTGGAATTGATCAAACCAGGTAAGCTCTTTAAAATCAGATGAATGTCAGACAGATGCTCTCGTCCTGGCCTTGAAGACAATGCAAACTGAGAGAAGGGGGCCACTCAGCAAGGGTCTGAGGGTAGCCTCAAGGAGCAGACAGCCAACTGCACAAGAAACAAGGCTATTAGTCATAGCACTACAAGGAAATTTCTGCCAAAAACCAGTGAGCCTGGAAGAGAATCCTGAACTTCAGAATAGACTTGTGACCTTAGACCGATTTTAAGTCCCTGAGCACAGGATCCAGCTAACCCATGCTTGGACTTCTAACCCACAAAAATCCTAAGACATAAATTTCTTATTTTAGGCTGCTAAGTTTGTAGTAACTTGTTATACAGGATTGCACAACTGGAGCTTCAATAGGGTAATATTTATAAACATCAAGTATGTTTAAATCATGAGCTTATAAATGTTATTGAGAAATAAAACCAATGGTTTACACCTTTGGAGGATAAGGAACCAATTTATTATTTTTTTAAGACAGGCCAGGCCGGGCGCAGTGGCTCATGCCTGTAATCCTAGCCCTTTGGAGGCCAAGGTGGGTGGATCACCTGAGGTCAGAAGTTCAAGACCAGCCTGGCCAGCATGTTGAAACCCCATCTTTTTTTAATTTAAAAAAAAAAAAGAAAGAAAGAAAGAAAAGAAAAAGAAGACAGGCCAAAAAAGGAAAAGGGTCAAGCATTTTTTTTTTCTACATGAACTGTACCACTAGGTAACAAAACAAGAAATAAATAGTGTCTCTTTATAAATGTATTCCATCTAATAAGTAAAAACAAAATGACAGAATTTAAAGTATATCACCGTTCTGCAACCCCCAATGAGTTAAATCAATCTAGGTACTGAGTATCAACAGTTGCAAAAAAGAAAAAAGAGAAAGAAAACCAGACATTTTGCACTCGCAATGAAAAAAGACACCACCACCTATATTCCTGCCAGAAGAATCAAACTTGAGTCTGATTCAAGCCTCTCGACCTAGCTGCCAACTTACAGGCAATAACTGCACCATGAATACACAAACATAGAAAACTCTACAATTCAAATGACCAATGTGTTCTTCAACAGATATTATAAGTTAAAGAAAGGTAGGAAGAGGGAACCTGAGATTAAGAGAGATTTAAAAACCATATCAAGCTTTTCTTCCTTTTTTTTTTTTTTTTGAGACGGAGTTTTGCTCTTGTTGCCTAGGCTGGAGGGCAATGGTTCGATCTCGGCTCACCGCAACCTCCACCTCCCGGGTTCAAGCGATTCTCCTGCCTCAGCCTCCCGAGTAGCTGGGATTATAGGCATGCACCACCACGTCCGGCTAATTTTTTTGTATTTTTAGTAGAGACGGGGTTTCTCCATGTTGGTCAGGAGGGTCTCAAACTCCCGACTTCCGGTGATCCACCTGCCTTGGCCTCCCAAAGTGCTGGGATTACAGGCATGAGCCACCTCGCCCGGCCTAACAAATTTTTCTTAAATGAGCAAAACTAAACAAGAAACACAAGAAAGTTTACTACTATAAAAGTCAGTACAGTGGTTACTTTTGAGGGGATGGGAATGTGATGGAGACAGGACACATGGGGTAGCTGGCAAAGTACTACTTCTTGACTTCAATGGTGATTATAAGAAAATATGCCTTATAATAACTTATTTTTGTTGTGTATGGTTTTGTAGATGTGTTTTGTTTTTCAATAAAAACATTAAAAATGAAAAAATTTCAGACTAGTAAACAATCAGACTCAAGATACAGTAACTTCTGAACAGAAAATACTTACCTATAAGAGATCTTATCATTTTAAAAAATGTGATCTATAGTTGATCAGGTCTATGTATGATTTCTAGCAATTCCAAAATGTAATTTTTAAAAAAATTATTTATTTAGTGGTAGAGATGGGATCTTGCTATGTTGCTCAATCTGGTCTTGAACTCTTGGGCTCAAATGATCCTCCCTCCTTGGCCTCCCAAAGTGCTGCAACTATAGGCGTGAGCCACCACACCCAGGACCAAAATGTAACTTGAACACCAACTATTCTTTTTTTAAAAACACACTGGAGTAACTCTATTTCTAGCTTAAATATCCCCCTTTTCCTTTATCCCATAAACATCAGCCATGAACATTCAGTTGGTTCAGATGACATAACATTACTTTAAACTAGACTGAGAATATTTTCTGTAAAACTTAAAAACAGTAAATAGGCTAGGTGCTGTGGCCCATGCTTGGAATCTCAGCACTGTGGGAGGCCGAGGCGGATGGATGACCAGGTCAGGCTTTCAAGATCAGCCTGGCCAACATAGTGAAACCCCATCTCTACTAAAAAAAATACAAAAAGTTAGCCAGGTGTGGTGGTATAATCCCAGCCACTCAGGAGGCTGAGGCAGGAGAATCACTTGAACCCGGGAGGCAGAGGTTGCAGTAAGCTCAGATCACATCACTGAACTCCAGCCCAGGCGACAATGCAAGGCTCCATCTCAAAAAACAACAACAAAAACAGTAAGTAAACCAAATAATTTTTTTTTTTTAGACAGAGTCTTGCTCTGTCACCCAGGCTGGAGTGCAATGGCATGATCTCTGCTCCCTGCAACCTCCACCTCCCGGGTTCAAGGGATTCTCCTGCCTCAACCTCCCAAGTAGCTAGGACTACAGGCGCATGCCATCTTACCAGACTAATTTTTGTATTTTTAGTAGACACAGGGTTTCACTAAGTTGGCCAGGCTGGTCTTGAACTCCTGACCTTGTGATCCGCCTGTCTCAGCCTCCCAAAGTGCTGGGATTACAAGCGTGAGCCACCACGCCCGGCCAAACCAAATAAATATTCAGTAAAAGCCTATTATATAATCAACATTATGATGTAGTTTATGGAAAATACAGAAGCACACTCTGATCCCCTAATCTTAAGGAGCTTACAACTTAGCAGGAGAGATATTTACGTGTCATATCTATAAATGAAATATCTGAGATATTAGGTTCAGTCTCCCTAGAAAGAAAACTAGATTGGTATTCCTAAACCCTCAACCCATTAACAAGTTGTTTCAATAGGCCAAACACTACTACTTTTACTCTTCTTTCATTTGACATGCTCCATCCTTTTGATGATTGTCTGCTCTTCTTTAGGTCTCTCTTTTTCTCCATCTTTTTTTTTTTTTCAAATAGAGATGGGGTCTCCCCATGTTGCCCAGGAGAGTCTCGAACTCCGGGGCTCAAGTGATCCTCCCCCTTCGGCCTCCCAGGGTGCTGGATTAAAGGTGTGGGCCACCACACTTGGCCTTTTTCTTTTTCCATCTTTTAAAAGGACGAGTACAAGGGAAGTAAAGTTGAAAACCAAAAAATTCACTTCAGATTCAACACTAAGACCCGAATAGGTAATCTGGCAAACGACCAGAAGAGACAATGCAGTACAATTAAAAAAAAAAAACCTCAAATGGCTGGTAAATAAATCTAAGTTCCATCTATCTAGTAACCAAAGAAATGCAAATTAAAATAATGAGACTGTTCCTCCCTATCAAAATAGCAAACCCGACAAAGCGTAGTCAATACTGTCTTGGGTGAAAAAGATCCAAAGGTGGACATGTAATTTAATGCAAATACATTTTCCAGGTTAATGTGTATTAAGATCCTTCAGATATTACATATATTTTGGCCTAGCAGCTCACTTTCAGGAATCTATTCTAAGGAAATAATGCTGTCCTATAGAAATTTAGAGAAAAATTTATGTATATAGATGTCCATATTATAAAAGACATGAAGAAAGGCATCTGAAAAACAGAAACTACTTAAATATCCAACAATAGAGGAAATGGTTTGCTTACTATATTACATATACATAAACATTAATTAATGCAGAGATTAAGAAGAAACACACCCAAATTTTAACAGTAAATTATTTCTATGTGAAAAGACCATATAGATATTATTTCTGTCTACCACATGAATATATTAACTAAACACGCAGGGGAGAAAAATCCTAGTATTCTACATTTTTAAAATTATTTCAAATGTTTTGTGGCTTGCTTTTGTCTATGATATTACTGTTCTCCACTATCACTGACCACTAATAGGTATTGATCATATTCCCTAAATTAAAAGAATAATCAACCAGGTATGATGGCCCAAACCTGTAACCCCAGCACTTTTGTAGGCCTAGGTGGGTGGATTGCTTGAGCCCAGAAGTTTAAGAGCAGCCTGGGCAACATGGAGAAACCCCATCTTTACAAAAAAATATATAAATTAGCTCAGGTGGTGGTGTGTGCCTGTAGTACCAGCTACCAGGGAGGCTGAGGTGGGAGAATCACCTGAGCCCAGGAGTACAAGGCTGCAGTAAGCCATGATCACACCACTGCACTCCAGCTTGAGCAACGGAGTGAGACCCTATTTCCAAACAAAACAAAATCCCAAAAAACAAAAAACCTTATACATCACTGGATAAAGAAAAGGGGAAAAAAGTGAAACCTTATAGAAGGTATTATAAACATATCTGACCATGCATAGACACATTCCAAAAGTACTCAAGTCCTCTACAGAGTACCTAGAAATGAGATCAACAGACACAATAGTAGCAGTACAAAGAGGTAAGCTACAAAGAATGAGAAAGAAACCTTTAGAAAGTTGTACCAGAGAATTACTCTCAATCGCTAACTTAATGTTAAAGGAAAAACAAACTTTGGGTGAATTATAGCTCCGATCTGGAGAAACTGTCTGAAACCAGACAGAAGCACATAATCACAAACAGGAAAAAGAATTTTTTTTTTCATGAACCACACAGGAGACTTAAACAGAAAAATTTGCATGAAATTTAGAGACTCTTCAACTGAAAGCTTTCCAGGGTAAAAATCTTTCCTTTGCAGGAAAGATTATGTTCTAATCAATCAAAGATTTTAGCTGACCTTTGGGAAAAAAATAACTCTGTCTCATAAAATTACTCAAATTTAAGAAACAGCACAGACCACTTTGATAACTAATTCTGATATCCTATAAGTAGATAGTTTTGTCAAACAAAAGATTTACCTTTCCTGAAACAGATTCTCCATCATAGAAGAGATAGTGTTTTTCTACTTTGCCATCTTCAGTTTTCATTTCGGCCATTTTCCTGGTTTCCCCATCGTTAAGAACAACATCGATCTCACAAATTGGACCAAAAAAGCCTCCAAGAAAACTCTGAAATAAAATGAAATATTATCATGTTTAGTCAGTCACTACATTTTGTTAATTCAAATTTAATTACCTATGACCTGCAGTTAGACTGCAAATCTTTGAGTTCATAAGGAAATGATAAAAACTTTTATCAAGGCCAGGCGCAGTGGCCCACGCCTGTAATCCCAGCACTTTGGGAGGCTGAGGCAGGCGGATCACCTGAGGTCGGGAGTTCAAGACCTGACTAACATGGAGAAACCCTGTCTCTGCTAAAAATACAGTTAGCTGGGTGTGGTGGTGCATCCCTATAATCCCAGCTACTCAGGAGGCTGAGGCAGGAGAATCACTTGAATCCGGGAGGCGGAGGTTTCAGTGAGCTGAGATCGCGTCATTACACTCCAGCCTCAGCCACAGAGCAAAACTTTAAAAAAAAAAAAAAAATATATATATATATATATATATATATATATATATATCTCAAATGCCACATCAAAGGCTGGGCGCAGTGGCTCATGCCTGTATATATATCAAATGCCACATCAAAGGCTGGGCACAGTGGCTCATGCCTGTAATCCCAGTTCTTTGGGAGGCCAAGGTGGGCGGATCACCTGAGGTCAGGAGTTCGAGACCAGCCTGACCAATATAATGAAACCCCATCTCTACAAAAAATATAAAAATTAGCCAGGCATGGTGGCATGCGCCTGTAATCTCAGCTACTTGGGAGGCTGAGACAGGAGAATCACTTGAACCTGGGAGGCAGAGGTTGCAGTGAGCCGAGACTGTGCCATTGCACTCCAGCCTGGGCAACAAGAGTGAAACCCCATCTCACACACAAAAAAAGGGGGCTACATCAAAACTGAGCAAATTGAGTACGCTACTAAGTTATAATACTCAGCAACTTGAGTACAATGTTAAGAAGGCAGATTTCATGTTAAGTGTTTTTTTTAACCACAAAAAAGACCAAAAAAAAAAACCTAAACAAATTTCAGTATGCTATAATTTCAATCATTTCTATATGAAGCCACTATAAAAAATCAAATATTGACATATATCAGAAATCCAAGAAGCTAATTCTTAACATCTAGGCTTGAAAAGTTACTTTTATTTATACCTTCATAAGGTTCTTTTATGTTCAGAATTTACACAATTCAACATACTCATGCAAATCCAAATGAACTATTACAATGCACTACTTACTACACCACTGCTATATTTGGTCTGAAGAGAATGTTACACTGTGAAAGTCCTTATAGTAAAACTCACTATAATGGAGGAAAATAATAAAATTTCTGTGAATTTTTCCAAAGAAAATCTACAAGCCTTGTTCTATAAATCCTGAATATGACAAATATAAGGGACAAAGATCAATTGCTTATCAATGCCAAAATACATTAGTTGGTAATAATACAGACTCCATTAGCAATTTTGATACTGGATATAGTTATGGATTATTTTAGCCACAATGAAACTTAATCTTCTAATCTTTTTAAGTTTACACAGAGAACAGTCTCCTATCCTGTCATCCTATATCCTTCATACCCTGTCCTACATAACCACCAGATGATCTTTAAAAAAAAAATAAAAAACTTTGGTAGAGACAAGGTCTCACTATGTTGCCCATGCTGGTCTAGATCTCCTGGGCTCAAGCAATCCTCCTGCCTTAGTCTCTCAAAGTGGTGGGATTACAGGCGTGAGCCACTGCACCGGTCCAGAATGATCTTTAAAGAAACACATATACATATCTGGTTGGGTGCGGTGGCTCATGCCTGCAATCCCAGCATTTTGGGAGGCTCAGGAGGGCAGATCACTTGAGGTCAGGAGTTTGGGATCAGCCTAGCCAACACGGTGAAATCCCGTCTCTTTTTCAAAACTCTGTGTAAAAATTAGTCAGGCGTGGTGGCACATGCCTGTAGTTCCTAGCTACTCAGGAAGCTGAGGCAGGAGAATCACTTGGACCTGGGAAGCAGAGGTTGCAGTGAGCAAAGATGGCAACACTGCCCTCTAGCCTGGGCCACAGAGCGAGAATTTGTATCAGAAAAAAGAGTGTTCCTTGGATGAATCTGGAAACCATCATTCTCAGCAAACTGACACTAGAACAGAAAGCCAAATACCGTATGTCCTTACTCATAGGTGGGTGTTGAACGAGAACACATGGACTCAGGGAGAGGAACATTACACACTGGAGGCAGTTGCAGGGGGTAGGGGAGAGACAATGGGGGGTGGGGAGGGGGGTGGGGAGCGATAACATGGGGAGAAATGCCAGATATAGTAGGCACCTAAAGTAAAATAAATAAATTAAAAAAAAAATAAAAGAGTGTTCATAAGTGTTGTTCGTAATAGCCCCAAATAGAAACAATCCAAAAATCAGCAAGAATGGATACATACATTTTGGTATATATTCATACAAATGGGAACACCAAATTAGCAACAGAATTAGAGGAGATACAACTACACACAAGAATGAATCTCATACACCTGATGTTGAGTGAAGAGGCCAGACACAAAAGAAATACACACTGTATAATTCCACTCATATAGTAAGTAAAAAACATGTAATATACATTATGGTATTACAAGTCAGGCAATGACTGGAAGAAAGCATAAAGGGAGCTTCTGGCTGCTAGTAATGTTCTGGCTGTTTTTTTTGATCTGAGCATCTGATACAGAGGTATTTCACTTGGTGAAAATTCATCAAGCTATATACCTATTTGTGTACTTGTCCACAGATATTTTACTTCAACTGTTATTTTAAACACAGACACACACGCAAAGTATTCTCTAATGTGGTCTACATATATCTGACACTACTCATCTCTCCAGCCACTCGGTCCATTGTTCAGAGTTCTTTCTTCAATAGCTCCAATTTGCTAGTGTCCTTCTTCTCTTAGAGCCAAGCAAAGTATTCTTAACCTAATTCACTCTTTGAGTTTCAGTTTGACTCCCTCTCTACAAGACCTTCCCTGACTTCCTAATCAAAACTGGATTCTCCAAATTTAGGTTTCACAAGGCTTATTTAGTACCTGACTCTCCTACTGAACTATAAACTCCATGAGGCTCATCTAAGGCAGCATATGGCATTTAGTAGAAAGCATTCAAATACCTGTTGAATGTTAAATTAATTTTGAACAAACATACACCATTCTAATAGAAAATAAATGAATACACAAGATAAATTAACTGAAATCTAGAAGAGTCGGTAATATTAGCCTTTCCCAGCAAATCAGTATTGGTATAGTAGCATACTGTGCCAGTGGAACTTATATTAAATCTCAGTTCTGTCCTCACTTGCGAGAGTCATTAGTTTGCTTTGTTATCTTATTTTGTGGCGACGAAGGGCACAAGGTGATGCTATACTCAAATGAGATAATGTTTTCCTAAATCCTATATTAACAAAAGGGATTATAATTTTAAGAAACCAAGTAAAAGAATTACCAGATTAGTACTTTTGATATATGCAGCAAATTTTCTTTTTGACAAGATATTTTCATCTTTTCTGTTAAAATTACAAATTCAAATTTTAATCAGAAAACTAATTTTAATCAGAAAGCTATTCCAAACTAATTTAGAAAAAAGAGAATGAAAAGCATTAGTGATCGGTCACACACACTGTTCATTCCCAGGTAGCTTTCTCTTACTCCAAGTCTTAAACTCAAAACTTGCTCAAAATGGTAAATTTCGAAATACTGTAGTACATTTTCTCCTAAGGGCTACACAATGTATAGCAGCTCAAAATCAAGCACCTCATATTTACTAATGAAATATGTTCTGAGCTAGCAGGGTAGAGGGGTTGTGTGGGAGGAGCAATTGTGAAAGGGTAGAAGACAACTTCAAGTAGCAGTCTATTTTAGATGGAAAAACAAAATCAGTTCTATTGAAAGATAATATAATTAGCAGGGAGAGCAGTAAGAATGAGCTCTCCTTCCTTATGACATCCACATTAACTCATCTGAGTTATAAAACAGAGACAGAAAATTTTATTTTTTTTTTTAAGACAGTCTCACTCGGTCACCCAGGATGGAGCACAGTGGTATGATCTCAGCTGACTGCAACCTCTGCCTCCTGGGCTCAAGAAAACCTCCCACCTCAGCCTCCCAAGTAGCTGGGACTACAGGTGCTAGCCACCACAACTGGCTTGTTTTTATATTTTTTGTAGAGACAGGGTTTCCACCACATTGCCCATCACAAACTCCTGGGCTCAAATAATCCACCCACCTCAGCCTCCCAAAGTGCTGGTATTATAGGCATGAGCCATCTTGCGTGGCCTTAAAATTAATTTTCTTATTCCTCCTGACACTTCCCAGAGCTACTTAAAAGAAAAATGAGATTGGAAACTATAAAAATTGTTTACAGAGAAAAGGAATTGTAACTTTTTTCCATATGCATATACTTAACACACATAGAGCTCCACTTGGGATTTGAAAGCTGAAATTAAAAGATCAAATCACCAAAGTTAAACAAAATTTTAATAGAACTAAAATTGCCACTAATTAAAATAGTATAAACAAAGTTTCATTTTATAAAACTTCACAATTAACAATGCAATCATAAACAATGTTTTATTTTGACAACATTCTTTAAATTTTTAAATTCCTAAGCATTAAAAATATGTGGAAAACTACATGCTATCCTCTATTATTTTCTGGGTGCAAGAAATATTTCATACGTTTTTTTAAAAAGTAGCCAGGCACAGTGACTCACACCTGTAATCCTAGCACTTTGGGAGACTGAGGCAGGAGGAGCACTTGAGCCCAGAAGTTCAAGATTAGCCTGGTCAACATAACTAGACCCCCAATTCTAAAAAAATTTTTTAAATTAGCCCAGTGGCCGGGTGCGGTGGCTCACGCCTGTAATCCCAGAACTTTGGGAGGCAGAGGAGGGTGGAGGTGAGAAGTTTAAGACCAGCCAGGTCATCATGGTGAAACCCCATCTTTAAAAAAAAAAAAAAAAAAAAAATTAGCCCAGTACAGTGGTGTGTGCCTGCAGTCCCAGCTACTTGGGAAGCTGAATAAGGACGATTGCCTGAACCCAGGAGGTCAAGGCTGCAGTGAACCACTCCTAACTGGGCGACAGAGAAAGAGCTTGTCTCAAAAAAAAAAAAAAGATACTTTTCAATACAATCAAAACACTAAAATTGGAAGCAATCAAAAGGCATTTTTTAAAAGCCTAGTACAGCAAATGCAGAAAAGTAATAGGTTGAGTAATAAATTACTGCACTTTAACAAGTTAACTATTCCGTGAGAATACAGCATTGGTTTAACATTGTTTCTTTTTACAGCAGGGCACATCAAAGACGAACTAGTGGGCAGTGGGCAGTGGCTCACGCCTATAATCCCAACACTTTGGGAGGCCAAGGCAGGCAGACCTTGAGACCGGGAGTTTTAGATCACTCTGGCCAACAGGCGAAACCCCGAGTTTTAGACCAGTCTGGCCAACAGGCGAAACCCCGTCTCTACTAAAAACACAAATAAAAAAACTGGCCAGGCGTGGTGGCGCAATCCTGTAGTCCCAGCTACTTGGGAGGCTGAGGCAGGAGAATTGCTTGAACTCGAGGGGTAAGTTGCAGTAAGCCGAGATTGCACCACTGCACTCTAGCCTGGGCAACAGAGCAAGACTCCACCTCAAAAAAAAAAAAAAAAGAAAAAGAAAAAAAAGAACTAGTCTTACTAAAAAACACCTCCAGAAAATTGTGGATATCTTACACTTTACAGGTAGAGAACAAAAACAAAAAATAACTGAGGAAGAACGCTTGTCTTTTAGAAGCCATTGAAAGAGAAAGATTCTCTACCCAAAGTCTTGCTTTCAAAGTTTTTTCCAAGATGTGTAACTTGTGTCATTTGAAAAAAGGGTCTTGAAATTAAATTTTTTCTAATTATTCATAATCAAATTATAATACTTCTGATGGGTTAAAGAGGAAGTAAAATACAGAACTGTCAGGATGTTAAAGACTAGAAGGAAAGGGAATAAAATTTGTCGAGGGTTAGGATATGTTGTAATGTACACGGCAATTTTGAGATTTTTTTTTTTTTTTTTTTTTTTAGACGGAGTCTCCCTTTGTCACCAGGCTGGAGTGCAGTGTCGCGATCTTGGCTCACCACAACCTCTGCCTCCCAGGTTCAAGCGATTCTCCTGCCTCAGCCTCTTGAGTAGCTGGGGTTTCACCATGTTGGTCAGGCTGATCTCAAACTCCTGACCTCGGGTGATCCTCCCAAAGTGCTGGGATTACAGGCATGAGCCACCGCGCCTGGTGAGATCTTTTAACTGCAAAAATACTACTCACTTCTTTTGGTAAAGATATCTTCAAGGGAGCATTTGGAATACTGCGACTTTGAGGATCAATTCCTAATATGCAAGTTAAAACTTTTAGGGAGCTTTTAAATAACTGGACTGCAATATATATGACTATAAAAACATGCTAGCAATTGTTTTTTTACAGTTTTTTAATCTTGTCCTAAACCTCCTATCACTGACTTTAGGTTAATTTACGATTTTTCATGTAGTTGTAAACCCAATATGGAACATTACCAATTAGCAAAAATACAGGTAGACACATAAAAAGGCAACAAACTTTTTAGTCCTCATTGAAGGAATTTCATTAAGTCCGGTAGATATAAAGAAATGCAATGAGTTGCATTTCTGAGGTGGAAGGCTGGCTCTCAAAATTCATTCACTTAACCCATACACAAGCAATGAAACAGCAAATTTTCATACACATATTACATCTGCGCCCATTTCAACGTTTTAAAATTTTACAATTTAGTTTGAGGAGTAACTTGAAAATAAACTGCTCTTGTTCATAATTCAAAAAAGCTTATTAAGAGTAATAATTACAAATGTAAGCAAAAAATAGGAGGACCTTTTAAGTTTTCTTTTCATTGAATAATGATATTCAATTAAAGAAGCCTGCCCTAACTCCCTGACTAGGCAAGGTCCCCCAATACTTCCTTCTTAGTATCTGTCACAATTCCAATTTCCACGTTAAACAAATAATTTACACAAATAAACGTTGATCTCTCCCTACATTGTAAGCTATAAGAGAGCAGGTAGGCGCTGTTTCCATTTTACTTGAGTCTCCTGGGCATACCTGAGCAATTATTTGTTGAATGAAAGAAAAGGAGCTCTAAGAATGAACATGAATGTCTTTTTTTTTTTTTTTTTTAATGAAAGCAATACCACTACTGATTTTAAAAGTTATTTATTCAAAATAACTTTAAAAAAATAAACCTGACTTGGCCTTTTTGCCAAAAGTCTCAAGTACGCTATTGAATGAGTGAGCTTTGGGAAAGCAGCCAGTATTAGGAAAGCATACAGTAGGCGCTTAATGTACGCTTGCTAAATGAAGCGAATTGACGACTACTACCATCAAATGGGTAAAATGACTTCTAACCTAGAGGAGACTGCCGACACCCAGTTAAATACCACTGTGCCTAGGCTAGTGCTTCCATGGACTGTGGAGAGAGCACTGATTCCCCTCCCTCCTCTGCTTCCCAGGCCGTTTCAACAGCCCAGAGCGTTAAGTTCAGTGAAATGTCTTGGGGACGAAAATGAGAGCCAATGCTTAAAACGGCGGCCACCAAACGGGTGTCTCTGTAGTTAAAGATGTCCACCATTCCAACGTCCTTTTATTTTTCTCTCCCATTTTACAAGTGTCAACAGAAAGCCTGAACTGGGATCATGAAATCAAAGAATGTCACCATAGTCAGGTTTAAAATATCAGAGTTTATCAAGTTCGTGACACACTGAGGGCCCAAGTCCCCTGCAGAGTCCGGAGATGGGGGGGCTCCCGGGTCACCCCACCTGGATGGAAGCAAGGCTGCCCGGGAGAAGAGCAGGGATTAGCTACCTAGGAAGGGGAGGCGTCGACGAGCCCTCGCAGAGGCGGAGTCCGAGTTCCCAGCCAGGGCCCCTATTAAGCGGTCGAAGAACCCGGGCAGAGGCTCCGACACGGCCGGGAGAGCACGCCGCCGCCGCCTATAGGTGCTCGGGCCTCGCCGAGACCAGGAAGAGGTGGCGCTGCCCGCTCTTCCCAGACCCGGGGGTGGCCCGACAGGCCTAACCCCGCTCCCCGCCCTGCTCGCCCGTCTCCTCCTCCGGCGACGCCCGGCCCGCGGTTGGCTGGCCCGCCGCGCACTCCAGGGCGAGGGCGGGAGGCGAGCGCGCGGGCCACCGCGCACTCACCATTGTCAGCGCCGCCGCCGCGTCCCCCCGACTCCACTCCTCTTCCCTCAGGAGAACTCCCAGCCCCGGCTCCCTCCGCTCCGGCGCCCCGTCACGTGACCTCGGGCCGCTAGCCACACGTGACCGCTCCCTTCCTCTCCCCTTCCCCCCGCACCCTTCCCTCTCCCGGCCTGCCACCCCGCCCTGCCGGCCGCCCTGCCCTCCCGGGAGTGGCCGCTTGGAGGCGGGGGCCTCAGGCTCCACCCTTCGGGGGGCGGGGCGGGGGCGGGGGCGGGCAGATGACGTTAAGTGGGCGTGGCCTGGTCGGACGCGAGTTTGCAGGCTGCTGCAGGCCGGTCTTTCAGTCACCGGCCGCGCGGTTCTGTGTCCGGTCTTTTGCTACACCCAGTTCCTCTTCTCTGTGGAAGTTTGAGGGGCTGGGAAAGAAGGAGTAAAAGAAGGCTTCGTCCAGAGGCGCTCTCCTTGGCTGGGTCCCTGGGTTGCCGGGGCGAATGGGAGCCCTGCTTCCTTAGGCCTCGCTGAGAGATGTGCTCTCTGTCCAGGACGAGGCGTTCGGCCACCTTGCCTGAACGCGGTCCCGCTCCACCTCCGTCTGTCTGGGTTTTCTTAACTTGGCTTTCTCGCTTCTGAAGAGAAGACCAGTAGAAAAAAATCCTAGGGTACAACTTTCCTTGCTTCCCAAAGTCCACAGATGGCTCCTGAGCGACCCACCCTGAGCCGGGAGGGTTCAAACACACCGTTCCGCCCCGCCGTTCTGAGAGGCCGAAGGCGTTCCCCAGAAGTCCCGCTGTGCTGAAGACTACGCTGGCCTGAACTGTCTCCTCCTCCCTAGTGTAAGCCTCCAGGACCTCCAGATGAAGAAAATACTGTGTGGGATTTCAAAGCATAGTGTTGAACGACCACAGTGCACTCTATGCATCACCAAAGCAGATGAAAAATCCATCCCTGAACGTACTATAATTACCCCACCTTAACAAAATCAAGTTTGTGAGGCAAGGCCAGAAAGCAGGTCTCAAAAAAAAAAAATTCTTTTATACTTAATCCTCAGTGTGAGCCTCAAATTTAAAAGGATTGAAATCAGAGTATCATCTCTAACCTCAATAGAATTAAACTAGCAATCAACCCAGAAAGCCAGAAAATTCCAGACATATTGGAAATTAAGCAACATAATTCCAAATCTCTAGATCAAAGAAGAGATCAATGGAAATTTTAAAATGATTTGAGGCCGGACGCGGTGGCTCACGCTTGTAATCCCAACAGTTCGGGAGGCCCAAGCGGGTGGATTCCCTGAGGTCAGGAGTTGGAGACCAGCCTGGCCAACATGGTGAAACCCTGTCTCTACTAAAAATCCAAAAAAATTAGCCGATTTTTTTTTTCACATAGAAGATTTGCCTGTCACCTTGAGAGCTACTCTGGTTCCTACCCACTCTTTTCTGGGACTTAAATATCAACATAGAAAAGAGAATAGATGAAAATGTCACACAGGCAAAGAAATACTAGTGAAGCCATGTATAAATAAGATGCCGCAAAGAAAGTCACACCAAAGACCAATTTGTACTAATGATTTATTCTACTGATCAAAACCCAATAATTGTGCTATCATAATAAATACAAGGAGCAACAGAATTGTTGAGCTAGTTATTTATCTGTCTGCTTACCTATCAATCTATTCAGCAAGCCAGAATGTTAGAGCTAGATTGTGAGCAGCACAGTGTTTCACCAGCTGAGAACTGTGGCATCTCTATATTTGCCTTGCCCTCTACCAAAAAAAAAAAAGTGAGGGGTGTGAGGAATATATGACCAACTTACAGGAATTGACTTTCATCAGCAAAAGTATTGAGGCCAGAAAGTATTAGATGAGAAGATAATCTGAGCTTTTATCTATCAGAAACCAGTTAAGAGAAAAATAGCCATTTTTTAAGTCCACGAAGACTAAAAATTCACATTAATAACTGTGAGTGTATCAGGGAGCAGCTGTTTGCAGAGTTGACTGACAAAGTTAAGGGAAGAGAATCAAATATAAATACACAAAAATAAAAAAGGAAAATAGAATTTAGGCCAGGCACAGTGGCTCACACCTGTAATCCCAACACTTTGGGAGGCCGAGGTGGGCATATCGGTTGAGCCTAGGAGTGTGAGACCAGCCTGGGCAACATGGTGAGACCTCGTCTCTACAAAAGCACAAAAATTAGCTGGACCTGGCGGCATTTGCCTGTTGGACCAGCTATTCAGGAGGCTGAGGTGGGAGGATAGCTTGAGCCAGGGAGGCAGAGTTTGCAGTGAGTTGAGATTGCACCACTACACCCCAGCCTGAGCAACAGAGGGAGACCCTGTCTCAAAAAATAAATAATAAATTAATTTTAAAAAATAAGAAATTAATACAATTTAAAGCATACCAATGAAGTATAAAAACACGTTTTTCTTTTAATCTCCCAGATCAGATACAATAGATTGTGCTTAAAAACTTTAGCTAGTGCAGCTGTAATCATGGTAAATATTCTTATTTGCTCTTTATAACTACAATTATAAAAGCCAAACATTTGTTTCACAATATACAAGTTTTTTCTTAAATGTACCAGTACTTAATGTTTTATCTCACTATTCCTCTTTTCTTTTTAAATTGAGATATAATGTACATACAGTGACATACGTTAGTTTTAAGTGTGCAGTTTGATCAGTTTTGACAAATACAAACATTTAGATCATGAATGGTGTCACAAACAGAGCACAGTGGCTCATGCCTATAATCTCAGCACTTTGGGAAGCCAAGGCAGGAGGACTAATGAGGCCAGGAGTTCGAGGCTACAGTGATCGTGTCAGTGCACTCCAGCCTGGATGACAGAGCAAGACCCTTGTCTCTACAAAAAATTTAAAAATTAGGGGCATGCCTGTAGTCACAGCCACTCAGGAGGCTAAAGCGGGAGAATTGCTTGAGTCCAGGAGTTCCAGGCTGTAATGAGCTGTGATGGTGCCACTGCATTCCAGTTTGGGCTACAGAGCCAGGCCCTGGCTCTTAAAAAAAAAAGCATGCATTTGTATAACCCACACCTTCATCAAGATAATAGATCACTGCCATCAACCCCAGAAAACTTTCTTACATCCTCTCTCAATCAATTCCCATTTCCTAGAAGCAACCACTGTTCTGATTTTTTTTTAATAATGGTTAGCTTTGTGTGTTCTATAATAAAATAATAATGGAATCATACCACAAGTGTTATTTTGTGTCTTGCTTCATTCTCTAAGCAAAACAATTTTGATATTTATTTGTTGTTGTATGCATCAGCAGTTTGTTCCATTTCATTGTTTATAGTCGTATTCCATTGTGTGAAGAGACCACAAAATATCCTTTTTCCTGTCAGTGGACATCTGCTTTTCTCTTTTTTTTCTATTGTGAATAAAGTACTGCTATGTACACGCCTTTTTTGTGAACCTGACTAAAGTGGAATTGCTGGGTTGGGTAGGTATATATTTAATTTTATGAGAAAATGCCACATTATTTTTTAAACTGGTTGTGCCATTTTATCCTCCCATCACAAGTGTGTGACATATTAATGTTTCTACACCCTTGTTAACACTCGGTGTTGTCGGTGTTTTAAACATTAGGCATTCTTATGAGTGTGTGGTTTTTCTCACTGTGGTTTTAATTTGCTTTTTCCTGATGATTAATGATGCTGAACACTTTTTCATGTGCTTATGGATCATTCATGTATACCTCCCTTTGTAAAGTGTCTTGTCAAAACTGCCAATTTTTAGTTAAGATGTTTGTTTTCTTATTATTGAGTTATAGCTTATTAAATATTTTGAATATAAGTGCTGTATCAAATGTAGTAATTGCAAATATTTTCTCCCACTCTGTGTGCTTATTTACTTTCCTAACAATGTCTGTTGATGACTTGGGAATTTGGACTTTTACATTTGCATTTAGGTGTAAAATGTAAAATGAGATCCATCTCAAACTAAATTTTGCAAATAATATGGGGTAAGATTTAAGAGCTAATTTGTGTCTACATGGCTCCAGCACCATTTCTTTTTCTTTTTTCCTTTTTTTTTTGGAGATGGAGTCTCACTCTGTCATCCAGGCTGGAGTGCAGTGGCACCATCTTGGCTCACTGCAACCTCAGCCTCCTGGCTTCAAACGATTCTCCTGCCTCAGCCTCCCGAGTAGCTGAGACTACAGGTGTGTACCACCATGCCCGGCTAATTTTTGTATTTTTTAGTAGAAACAGCATTGGAAACGATGTTGGAAATAGATGCCCAGTGCTGCAAAGAAAAATAAACACTGAGACAAAAGATCTTTCAACAACGCAATTTTTACTTCCTGGACTGCAGGAAGGGTACTTTCACAAGCCATCTTGCCATGAGAGTACAAAGAACAAAGGAATACACACAAATTTATTTCTTACACATTTGGGGTTGTCCTTACTGCTGTGACTGATCTCCATTGGCTGGAGTCAGACCTTACAATCTAAACTAAAACCCGATTGGCTAACAACTTAAAACTTTTCTAAACAGGTGAAAATAATGGAGAGCTGGGACATGCCTGTGAGCATGTCCAGCACAGATATCTTGGTTAAAGTGCAAGGACATAGAATGAATGTACTACGTGCCTGTAAGCATGACATGTCTAATAGGTATATAGGATAGGGCTTAACAAAGTTATTAGCATACTTATGATTTATTCTTTAACAAGAAAAGAAACTTTAAAAAGGAATTTTTCTACTTCTCACAAACAGGGTTTCACCATATTGGACAGGCTGGTCTTTGAACTCCTGACCTCATGATCTGCCCACCCTGGCCTCCCAAAGTACTGGGATTACAAGTGTGAGCCGCTGTGCCTGGCCGCAGCACCATTTCTTGAAAACATTTTCCTTTCTCCCTTAAATATCTTTAGTGTCTTTGTCAAAAACTTATTGACTGTATAATTGTGGGTCTATTTCTGAAATTTCTAGTCTGTTCCATTGATCTATTTTGTCTATATATAATACTACATTGTCTTCATTACTATAGCTTTATAGTAAGCCTTAAAGTAAGGTACTATAATTACTCCAACTTGTTATGTTTCAAGAATGCATTGGCTATTCTAAGTTCTTTTATTCTAACATACATTTATAAATTATAAATCCACTTCTCCAAAACAAAAAAAAATCTGATGGTTGGAATTGAGTTGAAACTACACCTCAATTTGGGGAAAATTGGCATCTTAACAATATGAGGCCTTGCAATCCATGAAATGGTGTATTTCTCTATTTTTCTAAATAAATAGAGAAAATAGCTTTAATTTCTTTCATCAGTGTTTTGTAGTTTTCAGTACCTTTCACATCTTCAGTTAAATTTTTTTCTAAGCATTTATTTTTTGACACTATTGTAAATGGTACTAAAATTTTTATTTCTGGCCAGGTGTGGTGGCTCACACCTGTAATCCCAGCACTTTGGAGGCCGAGGCAGGAGGATTGCCTGAGCCCAGGAGTTCAGGACAAGCCTGGGCAACATGGCAAGACCCAACAGGGTCTATATCAAATTTAAAATTTTATTTAAAAAAATTTATTTTCTAATTGTTCATTGCTTGTGCGTGTGTGTGACTTTTCTACAATAACTTGGTATGTTGAAACCTTGCTAAATTTCTCTGATAATTTCTTATCATCTCTTTCCTCTTCTTTTTCTTCCTGGGTCTTCTCTTAGTTACATATTGGACTTCCTGAATGGATTATGTCATTTTCTTATCTCTTCTATTTCCATCTCTTTGTCTCTTTGTTCTTCTTTCTGGATAATTTCTCCAATTTTATGTTTCAACTCTTATAATGACCTTTTTTTGAAATTACTGTATTATAGTAGCCAGCTTCTAAGATATTCCCTGATGGTCCTTGCTTTCCAGTATTTACACTCTTTTGTAGTCCCTTCTCAAATCTTGTCAATTCTGGTCTGTGTGACCAATAGAATAAGATGGAAGTGATGTGTGTGACTTTCATGGTTGCTTCTGATTTGCTGTCTCTTGGATCACTCACTCTGAGAGAAGTCCAATAGAAAGGTCCACATAGTGGGAAACGTAGGCCTCCTGGAAATACCCAGAACTAACTTGCCAGCCATGTGAGTGAGCCATCTTGGAAGCTGATCCTGCCCCCATTAAGTCTTCAGAGGACTGCAGCCCCAGCTAACAAATTGACTGCAATTTCATGAAAACCTCCTTGACAGAACCACCAAGGTAATCCTCTCTCAAATTTCTGATTCAAAGAAACTATAAAATTTTTAAATGTTCATTGTTTATTAATATTTATTATCACTAAGGGATGTGTGTGTGTGTGTGTGTGTGTGTGTGTGTGTGTTGTTGTTGTTGTTTGGTTTTTGTTTTTTTTTTAAAGACAGTTTTGCTCTTGTGCCCCAGGCTGGAGTGCAATGGCACCATCTTGGCTCACTGCAACCTACACTTCCTGGGTTCAAGTGATTCTCCTGCCTCAGCCTCCCAAGTAGGTAGGCCTGCAGACACCGATAACCATGCCCGGCTAAGTTTTATATTTTTAATAGAGATAGGGTTTCTCCATGTTGGCCAGGCTGATCTTGAACTCCTCACCTCAAGTGATCTGCCCCCTTCAGCCTCCCAGAGTGCTGGGATTACAAGTGAAAGCCACAGCGCATGCCCTGGAGACGTTTTTGGTTGTCGAGTTCTGGGGGGAAAGTGCTACTGGGCAAGTAATGAGTAGAGATCAAAAAGGCTGTAAACATCCTATAATGCACAGAATAGCCTCCCTACTACAAAGATGTACCTTGTCAAAAATGTCAATAGCCAGGGGCAGTCATGCACACATGTAGTCCTAGATACTCAACAGGATGAGTCAGGAGAACTGCTTCAACCTACGAGCTCAGGACCAGCCCAGGGAATATAGTGAGTAAATAAGTAGAAATTAAATTGAGACTTTTAAATGTCCATGACTTTATATTGATTCATGTGGAAACAGGCAGAGAGAATATTAACTCCCCTCTACCTTAATGCCAAAAGGAAACTGCCTTGAAAAATCCCATTTCAAAAGATGAAAGTAGTATTTAATTGCTTATTTCTACAAAGATTTATAAAATAAAAAAATAGTGAAATATTTCACAGATAATATATATAAAATGGTTTCATTCAGGGACATGTCCTTTAGCTGTGTATATGGTCAACTATTCCAAGTCCTATAAATGCAAACTCTTAAAAAAGTATGAAAGACAAAAATGATAATGAGCAGTAGCCTCAATCTTCTTTATTATTCCTCCGTGTATCTTGAATAAGCTCTGTGAAATCTGGTCCCAGTTTAAAAAACAACAGCAACAACAACTCTATACCACAAAGAGATGTCTGGTAAACTTTAATTTTCTTGCCTACTGTCAGACTAGTGCACATTTACCTAAAACATTGATTTCCCAATACTGACTATTAGAATCACCAGGAGAGATTTAAAGAAACAAAAAAGGCCAGGTGCGGTGGCTCACGCCTGTAGTCCCAGCACTTTGGGAGGCCGAGGCGGGTGGATCACAAGGTCAGGAATTCAAGACCAGCCTGGCCAACATGTGAAACCCCATCTTTAAAAAAAAAAAAAGAAAGAAAGAAACAAAAAAAAAAAAACCAAACGAACAACAACAACAAAAACAACCCAGAACTCTCAAGCCCCACTGGAGATCCAGTGTGACAATTTTACAGGGGTAGGCCCCAGGAATCTATTTTAAGAGCTCCTCAGAGTAATTCTAATGGTCAGGTCTGGGAATCAACTAACGTATCTTAAAATACTAATCAAAACCATAAACTAACTAGTATAAACTTGTCGCTCTCCCTCTCCCCCGCCCACCCTGCCCTCTTTTTTTAAAAAAGATCTCAAATCATGGTAAAGCCCCAGAACTCTTGCCTCTGGGCAAGTAATTTCAATTCAAGATACAGAGAAACATTTTATAAAAATGTATCCTAGTGAGACTCAGATTCCAATAACTTAAGTAGCATTTAAATATAAGATACTGAGTTTGTGGTTCTTGTTCTGAAGATTCTTAAATGTATTTTATACAGGTTCATTGTAGGCTTTCAACTCAGGGGAAGACATGAGAAGTAAGTGAGTAGTCTTAACTGTTAATCCCTGGTGGCGTGGTCCTCAGCAGGTTTTTGTTGATTGTATAATATCGGATAAGAAAATTGGCTATGAATTAGACTATTGCTCAAAAGTACAAATTGGAAGGAGTTTTTAACCCTTTACTCACAGCTTGCCTCCCAAAATTCTGTAATTATGCTAAATAATTGACTGAAAATAGAACCCAAAAGGTAAAAGTAAGAATTTGAAAACCTACACAGGGCCAGGCAAGATGGCTCACGCCTGTAATCCTAGCACTTTGGGAAGCCAAAGTAGGAGGATCACTTGAGGCCAGGAGTTTAAGACCAGCCTGGGCAACATGATGAGAACCTGTCTCAACATATATATTAGCCAGGCATGGTGGCAGAAGCCTGTAGTACTAGCTACTTAGGAGGCTGAGGTGGGAGGATCACTTGAGGCCAGGAGCTCAAGGCTGCTTAAGCCTGAAAGGTGGAGGTTGCAGTAAGCCGTGATCACACCACTGCACTCCAGACTGAGTGACAGAGCGAGACTCTGTTCCCAACAAAAAAACAAAAACAACAACAAAACACCTATCCTGGGCAACACAACAAGACCCTGTCTTTACCAAAAATACAAAAGAAAAAAAAAGCTGGTCATGGTGGCATGCACCTGTAGTCGCACCATTGCACTCCAGGAGCCTGAGGTGGGGGGATCCCTTGAGCCCAGAAGTTGGAGGCTACTGTGAGCTGAGATCACACCACTGTACTCTAGCCTGGGTGACAGAGCCAGACTCTGTCTCAAAAGAAAAAAAAAATCTGGCTGGGTGTGGTGTCTCACGCCTGTAATCCCAGCCCTTCGGGAGGCCGAGGCAGGCGGATCACAAAGTCAGAAGTTTGAGACCAGCCTAACCTGACATGATGAAACCCCATCTCTACTAAAAAATACAAAAATTAGCGGGCATGGTGGTGCATGCTTGTAATCCTAGCTACTCAGGAGGCTGAGGCAGGAGAACCACTTCAACCCGGAGGCGGAGGTTGCAGTGAGCCGAGATCACACCATTGCACTCCAGCCTGGGCAACAGAAAAAAAAAACAAAACAATCTATACCATTTATATACTGTTTCCTCTATCTGGATGATAATATTTACTTCCATCTATCTAGATTGGTGCAAAAGTAATATTTACTTCCAGCTACCTAGGTTAGTGCAAAAGTAACTGCAGTTTTGGACCGTGAATTCTATTTATTTTTTTAAGATGGAGCCTCCCTCTGTTGCCCAGGCTGGAGTGCAGTGATGTGATCTTGGCTCCCTGCAACCTTCACCTCCCGGGTTCAAGCAATTCTCTTGCCTCAGCCTCCCAAGTAGCTGGAATTACAGGTGTCTGCCACCATGCCCAGCTAATATTTTGTATTTTTAGTAGAGATGGAATTTCACTATGTTGGCTAGACTGGTCTCAAACTCCTGACCTCAGGTGATCCACCTGCCTTGGCCTCCCAAAGTGCTGGGATTACAGGTGTGAGCCACCACCCCAGCCTGGACCATGAATTTTAAATCATTATAATTAGGCTCAAACACATCTTTATTAATCAAAATAGGAACGATTACAATCAATATATTTTTGCCAATGAGAAATAAGTTTCTATTTCTGTAGCATAAAAATTCATGCCTTTTGGATTTGGACTCAATGAACTCTTGGAAAGCATTTTCTGCATCCTACTGGTTGGAAGTGTTTTCCCTGCAAAAAGTTGCTGAGATGCTTGAAGGAGTGGTATCAGTTGGCAAGAGGTCAGGTGAATATGGTGGATGAGGCAAAACTTCGTAGCCCAATTCATTCAACTTTTTAAGCATTGGTTGTACGACCTGCAGTCAGGCTTTCTCGTGGAGCAGAATTGGGCCTTCCTGTTGACGAATGCTGCTGGCAGGAGTTGCAATTTTCGGTGCATCTCATAGATTTGCTGGCATACTTCTCAGATGCAATGGTTTCGCCGGGATTCAGAAAGCCGTAGTGGATCAGACTGGCAGCAGTGACCATGACCTTTTTTTGGTGCAAGTTTGGCCTTGGGAAGTAATTTGGAGCTGCTTCTTGGTCCAACCACTGAGCTGGTAATCGCTGGTTGTCATATAAAATCCACTTTTTGTCACACCTCACAATCAGATCGAGAAACGGTTTGTTATTTTGTAGAATAAGAAAAGACGACACTTCAAAACGACAATGTTTTTGATTCTCACTCAGCTCATGAGGCACCCACTTATCAAGCTTTTTCACCTTTCCAATTTGCTTCAAATGCTGAACAACCTATAGAATGGTGGACGTTGAGTTCTTCAGCAACTTCTAGTCTAGTTGTAAGAGGATCAGCTTCAATGATTGCTCTCAATTGGTCGTTATCAACTTCCCATGGCCAGCCACTATGCTCCTCATCTTCAAGACTCTCATCTTTTTTGCAAAACGTCTTAACCACCACTGTACTGTACGTTTGTTAGCAGTTCCTGCGCCAAATGCGTTGTTGATGTTGCGAGTTGTCTCCTCTACTTTAAGACCTGTTTTGAATTTGAGTAAGAAAATAGCTTGGGGTCAGGCGTGGTAGCTCACGACTGTAATCCCAGCACTTTGAGAGGCCGAGGAAGGCAGATCACCTGAGGTCAGGAGTTCAAGACCAGCCTGACCAACATGGAGAAACCCCATCTCCACTAAAAAAAAAAAAAAAAAAAAAAAAATTCCAGGCTTGGTGGTGCATGCCTGTAATCCCAGCTACTTGGGAGTCTGAGGCAGGAGAATCACTTGAAACCAGGAGGCAGAGGTTGCGGTGAGCCGAGATCGCACCATTGCACTCCAGCCTGGGCAACATGAGTGAAAGTCCGTCTCAAAAAAAAAAAAAAATGTCAATAACGCCAAAGCTGAGAAACCTTGGTTTGGTATGCATAAACCTAGGAAGACAAATAGGGTTCTGAAAGATCAGTTGTATTAATATTTTAAACAGTGACCCAACTGGTAAAGCAGACAACATCCTGAGGGAATGGAGACAAAAAGTCTCTGCAAAATCAGTCATTCCCATCCTTTGCTATCTTAGCATTGTTGCTCAAAAAAAAAAAAAAAAAAAGAAAAGAAAAAGAAAATGGCTTGAATTTGCTTTTTGTCTTAACATCATTTCCGTAGTCTAAAATAAACATAAAATAAACAGCAAGTGATAAGTCACTAGCACAAAAGCATAAGGCGAGAAATGCCCGTTAAAATGATGTATAACATAACCACATTTATTTAAGAATTCTTTCCAATATCAAACAGCAAATTCCAACAATGCAAAACCTGCAATTACTTTTGCACTCACATAATACCTTCCTTCATGCCAGGCAAGACTAATATATTACATTCACTCTCATTCAAACCCTGTTAGACTAAGCTCAAGGACAAATACCATCTGGTGTGTCTTTGTTTCCCTCTGTATTCCCATCACCTAGCACATAGATGTTATCTTTAAAATAATCTTATGAAATAGCTTGTGTAGTTTTTAAAATTCTTACTCTTAAATTTTTAAAAGTTGTGTAGATTTTTAACTTGTTTTTTTTGTGTGAGATGAAGTCTTGTTCTGTGGAGTGCAGTTGCGTGATCTCAGCTCACTGCAATCTCTGCCTCCCGGGTTCAAGTGATTCTCCTGCCTCAACCTCCCAAGTAGCTGGGACTACAGGTGCACACCACTAAGCCCGGATAACTTTTTTGTATTTTTAGTAGAGATAGGGTTTCACTGTGTTAGCCAGGATGGTCTCGATCTGCTGACCTTGTGATCTACCCGCCTCAGCCTCCCAAAGTGCTGGGATTACAGGCATAAGCCACCATGCCCGGTGGTTTTTAAATTCTTACTCTTTTACCTTTTGGGCTCTATTTGTCCATCAACAAACATTTTCATGATTGTAATTTTTTAGGGGCTTACTATGTGCCAAACACTGAGCTGAGTATATCATATACATTGCCTCATTTAATCTTCACCACAACCCCTTGGGCAACTATTGTTAACCTATAGCAAAGGTAGTGATGATAGCTCATGTTTATTGATCACTCGCTCAATGGCATTATCTCTAGCACTTTATGTGTATTAATTTATTTAATCTTAACAAACCTACAGAATAGGTACTATCATGATCCTCACCTTAAAGAGGAGGAAACTGAGGTATAGAGAAGTTAAGTAACTCATCTAAGCTTAGCTGGTTGGTAAGTGACAGAACTTTCTTTCTTTTTTTTTTTTTTTTTAAAGAGGGGTTTCACCATATTGATCAGGCTGGTCTTGAACTCCTGACTTCAGGTGATCCGCCCACCTCAGCCTCCCAAAGTGCTGGGATTACAGGCGTGAGCCACCACACCTGTTGTGACAGAACTTTCAATCCAGATGATCTGGCTCTGGAGTCCATACAATTAACCCTTCACTATACTGCTCTCCCTGGACAAACTTCGCTAAATTAGGCTAGTTGTTCTAAAGTTATACAGCTAATAAAGAGTAAAACTGGTATTTAAGCCAGGACTTTGCAATGCTAAAACTCAAACTCTTTCTACTTTGAGAAGCCAAGGCAGGCGGATCACCTGAGGTCGGGAGTTCAAGACCAGCCTGACCAACATGGAGAAACCCCATCTCTACTAAAAAAAAAAAAAAAAAAAAAAAAATTAGCCAGGCAGGGTGGCAAGTTTAAGATCTTTTTTTTTTTTTTTTTTAACAAAAACGTCATGGTTTTATTATATTTTATTTTTTTAAGAGATGGGGTTTCACTGTGTTGGCCAGGCTGGTCTCGAACTCCTGACCTCAAGTGATCCACCCTTCTTGGCCTCCCAAAGTGCTAGGATTACAGGCGTGAGAAACGTCATGTTTTAAACAAAACCTAGACTACCTACTGCTCCTTTACTGGTGTAAAATCTAGCACTTAACTACTGATACAAAGCAACAGGTATGTTCTCTAAAACGTGCCTTGTTTTCTCTGCTATATCATATGGGAGCCAAAACACAGGCCTCTTGACAGTAATACCCCATCGGGCATAAAACTCACTAAGTTCCTATTAAATAATCTCAGATTTATTAACAGAAAGATCAGGGTATAATTTACAACTATCACCAAAGTAAAATCCTGTGACAATATTCCTATGAGTTGTGGTTCTATGAGAAGCAAACTCTGAGATAACGAATAGCATGGAGGAAGTTAATGATGGACTGGCCTTAAGATCAGTGCCTGTGCAGAACTGGAAGGAAACAGGATTAGAAAGGAATAAATTGAGCTGCACTGTAATCACAAGGCGTCAGCTGACCACATAGTTCTGAAGTTGGGGTGTTACTTCTGAGTTGTTCCAAGTGGAGCATGAGCTCTGAGACTCTGTACTATCATATAGATGAGTCTTTGACTGTGAGCTGTCCATGAGAAGGGAACATGACCTTGGATAAGCTGGCTGTCTGCATCTACGAACTTGCAGCCATCAACCAACCTTTTCTGTAGCTGAGGTAATAGATCTTCTAGTTCCAAAGGGGGAATCTCAGTAATATAGCACAGCATTCATAACCGTTTACCCCTTGTGCCACTTAGATTTTTTTGCTTTTTTTTTTTTTTTAAACAGAGGAAAGATAGTGAGAGTGAAAGAAAGAAAAAAAAGAATGTAAGAGAGAAAGAAAGAGGAAGAGAAAGAGGGAGAGAGAACGGGATTCTTGTTCTATTGCCCAGGCTAGAATGCAGTCTAAAAATGGGTATTAAAAACCTCTTCTATGCCAATAATTGTGCTTACCAATGGAGACAGGAAGGAATAAGGGATGAAAATAGCAAACAAGCAGCCAACCAATATTTTATTTAAACCTGTGAAATGCTATGCAATTGCTGAGGAGTGATTTACTTCCAATTATGTGGTCACTTTTAAAATAGGTGTAATG
>CAUYLG010003839.1:0-46663 GCA_963573385.1 Cacajao melanocephalus
TTGCTGTGAAACTCTCAACCCTGAGCGTTTCCAATTGCTGTTTTTCTTTTTGTGGGGGTGGGACCAGCTGAGCCTGATCACCTGGCTCCCTGCCTCAGAGCCTTTTTTGTTTAGTTGAACGATTGACTCTCTCCCAGGTGTTCCAGTCGCCTGATGAAAAGGTGCCGGGATCTGTGTGATTTCCCGTGTGGCGACCTACTGCGCCGGCTGAAACAGCTGCACTGATACTCGTGGCGCTTTTTTGCCCGGGAATCTCCTGGCCTGGCTCCCTATGTCAGACCCCTTTTTAATCAAATGAATGGGCAATTCTGCCTTCCCGAAGCTCCACTTGCCAGCTAGAAGGGAGACCCAGACTAGTGTATTTTGTACAGAGAACTGCCACGCCGGGGCACCAGCAAAACCGCCGTGCCGGCCAAAAGAGCCATGCTGGCGACCCGTAGGGCTCCTCTGCCTGGGAATCTCCTAGTCTGTGGGCAATAAAAATCCGTCTGGAAATGTGGCGTCCACTCACCCTCTGCGCTTTCACTGGGAGCTGCAATCCTGAGCTGTTCCTAATCGGCCATCTTGGATCACACCCCCCAAATGGGATCTAATTAAGTAACTTTTGCACAGCAAAATAAACTATCAACAAAGTAAACAGACAACTACAGAATGGGAGAACATTTTTCCAAACTACACATTCGACAAAGGTCTAATACCCAGCATCTGTAGATAACTTAAATTTACAAGAAAAAAACAACTTCATCAAAAAGCAGGCCAAGTACAAGAACAGATATTTTTGACAGAAGACATGCATGCTGCCAACAAGCCTATAAAAATAGCTCCACATCATTGATCATTAGAGAAATGAATATCAAAACCACAATGATACCATCTCACACCAATTGGAACGGCTATATTAAAAAGTCAAAATATAACAGATGCTGGTGAGGTTGTGGAGAAAAGTGAATGGTTATACACTGTCAGTGGGAGTGTAAATTAGTTCAGCCATTGTGGAAGACAGTGTGACGATTCCACAAAGACCTAAAGGGAGAAATACCATTCAATCCAGCACCCCCTTACTGAGTATATACCCAAAAGAATATAAATCATTCTATTATAAAGGCACACACATATATATGTTCACTGTAGGACTATTCACAATAGCAAATACATGGAATCAACCTAAATGCTCATCAATAATGGACTGGTTGAAGAAAGTGTGGTACATATACACCATGGAATACTATGTGTCCATAAAAAAGAATAAGATCATGTCCTCTGCAGGGACATAAATAGAGCTAGCAGCCATTATCCTTAGTAACTAACACAGGATCAGAAAACCAAATACCTCATGTTCTCACTTATATGTGAGAGCTAAATGATGAAAACACAGGGACACAGAGGGGAACAATATATACTGGGCCTTTCAGAGGGTGGAGGGTGAGAGAAGGGAAGGGATCAGGAAAAATAACTAATGGGTGCTAGACTTAATACCTGTGTGATGCAATAACCTGTACAACGACCCCTCATGCCACAAGTTTACCTATGTAACAAAAGAAACTGCATTTGTACCCTGAACTTAAAAAGTTTTTTGTTTTCTTTGTTTTTAAAAAGACAGGCATTCACCAACCCTAACTAATAGCCATTAACTTTTGCCTCTCAGACCTGGCAAGGCATTAAAACAATGGAGTTGAGAAGAATAAACCAGTTTGGTATGAAAAGAGGAGTCATTCTGTTTTGGCTTATTATCATTCAGGGCACACATATTTACTCTGTTCTCAATGCATGCTTCCCACATGTAATAACAAAAAAAGATATTAGAAAAGAAATGAATACATAACACCTTCAGTAAATATGAACAAGTGGCACTTGTAGCGCCAGGAATTTTAAGGAGTTTTCAGAAGACATCAAGTGGACAGGATCAGATTTAATAAAATAATTAATAAATAACTAGGACTGAGAATAAGCTCCTTGCACTGTAATAGCTTTTCTTCCTAACTTCTCACTGGCTCCCTAGAAAAAGGTTAAACCTGCTGACAAAAGTACTGGGAGCAGAGGCAGCTTCCATAGGGAAATAACTAGAGTACAACCTATGAAAGCCTTGGCTGCTTTTCCTTCTCTTCCTTTGCATATTAATGCTAAGGCTGGATATGGCATTTGCTCCCATGTTGAAACCATGTAAAGGGACTTCCAATAAAGCAATACAGTTGTGTGTGTGTGTGTGTGTGTGTGTGAGAGAGAGAGAGAGAGAGAGAGACAGAGAGAGAGAGTGTGTGTGTGTGTGAATGTGAGTGGTATGTTTGTGTGGTGGCTTCCTAGTATGTGCCTGAGACTAGGCAGAAGCAGACCAAAACAAAGTAACTTAAGAATCACACAGCTCAAAAAATAAGGACAATTCTTTAGAGGACTAAAATGCAACCATACATATCACTTCCTAATGTTTTCCTTACTTTAGAAATAGATTTTACCAACTTATCTCTTTATCCTCTGCTTCTGTATCTTGAAGGAAGATGCTGCAATCAGCATCTGCTCCATTTTTAACCCTCTCATTAAAAGTAAGGTCCTATCATAGACACAGACACAACTGCAGAGGAACCCATAGCAGTTGCCAATACTAACTGAGGTATTTGTTTAAAACAGGAACAAATAAACATAACCAGACATCTGAGGGAAATCAACAGCATGAGAGAGAAGAACCAAGATTAACAGAGAGAGGTAACATAAAAACAAAAGAAAACTTTAAAAATGTCTAATCGGTATATTTGTGAGACTTTTAACAAACTAATGTCTATAAAATAAATTATTCATAAACAGATAAATAGAAAAATTAAAATAGTTTTTTGAAATTAAAATATAATTTTCAAAATTTAAGAAGGTAACAGAAGTCCTGTACAAAAGAATGGACACTGCTGAAAGGCAAAGAAGAAATACAGAAGATAAAGAAAGGAAACCTAAAAATTAATACAAAAAGGCAGAGATAGAAATTGAGTGCAAAGAAAGGATATAGAAATTATAAATGAAAAGGAAAAAAAAGGCATAAAAGACCCATATGTCCCAAAACTTATCCAGAATGAGAGAGTAGGAGGAACAGATGGGAGAAGATAATCAAAGAAATAATAGAAGAAAATTTTTCTAAGAAGTGACCTGAATATTCAATTAGTTGATAAGATTTAGTGAGCTCTTACTTTCTGCCAGGCATTGTTCTTAGCATTTATAGATCAGGAAACAAAACAGGAAAAAAAATATCTCTGCCTTGCACAAATAATTAACAAATATATACACTTAGATATATCCCAGTGACATTTTTGAACTTCGAGAAAAAAGATAATATCTTAAAAGCCAGTAAGGGCCTGGGCTGGTAGAGAACATTTATCTACAAAAGCATCAGACTTATCTGGGACTCTTTGCAAGCTGGCAATAAAATAACACCTACGAATATCTAAAGGAAGGAAGGTAATTTTGACACTAGAATTCTATGACCAGACAAACTGTCAATAAAGTGTAAGGGTGAAGAAAAACCTTTTATTGGACATCTGAGGCCCCAGAAAATTCATCACTCATGTACCCTTCCTGTGAAAAAAAAGCAAAGGAAAATTGAAATGTGGAGTTTCTGAAACTATAAAGTGAATTACATATACACCACAAAATATGAGAAATAGGAATAATCCAGGCAGTAAAACAAAGTCAGTATGATATCTAAAAATCAAGCTTAGAAAGCCATCAGTTGACACTAGAACAGCATGTTAGAGGCTCTAAAAATCTCTTCAAGAAAAAGTAGCATAACAGAAAACGTGTGATTAAAAATCAAGAGGGTAAATGTATTGCAAAACTGATACAGTATATTATAAAAAGTCTTATAATAATATATTACTAACACAGTTTCATACTGATAAGCTGAAGGGTTATTTTCTCCTGATTAACCATAAAATGGTAATATTTTCTCAGTAAAAATAAATGTAATAAAAGCATGGTCTAAATATAAAACCCTTTAAAATCAAGCATAATTCTAGGCAACTGATACAGTGTTAGAAAGATATTTCAAGGGAAAAACAGCTTATCTCCAAGAATAAGGCAGATAGCCTCAAATAAAGCATAATAGTATTTATCATTGATATTAGCTACACCCTGTGAAGTTCAGGTGCTCACATAGGGAGGTTAAGCTGTCCAAATTCTTGGAATATGAGGTTGTAACTGGGAAGGAACTGGAACTAGGATGGGAGATTTTGTAGTTGTTCCCATATAGCAGGTGACCACTGATGGAAGCTGTGAGAAGAGGAGAGGGCAGATGAAGAGGCTGTGGAAGTCCACCTTTTAGGAGGTGAAATGAGGAACAGCAGGCACAATAGGCTGCAAAGAAGCCCTCAAATCTAAAAATGTGCACTCTCCCAGAAAGGAAGAGGAAGTGTCCAAAATGACAGTCATTGGTGATTACTGATTGGAAAGGCACCAAGGGCACTTGGCAGGAACTGATGGCCCAATTCTGCTCAGGGAGGGAAGAAGGCAGCTTGCAGGGCAATTTGGAGTTAGAATGCAAAAATCATCACAGTCACCGCAGTCTACTCATAAGAAGCCATGAAGTGGGTCAGTGGGGAAAAAGAAGCCCTAACCTTAGCCATCATCATCAAAATGGGTCCTTCAGCTCAGGCTGGGCTGGGAAAGAGAAGTTGGCTTTCTTGTGTTATAAAACTTTCAAATTAAGAGCATCCCATGCTTGATGCCTGCTGCATAAAAGCTTTGCTATATAGTTTGTCTTTTTAAAAACTGTTATAGAAACTACATTTTATAAGTGTCCACAGGAATATCCCTGCCATGCTTTTGCAGTTATAAGAAGTAGAATTCCTGGTTGGGGGTTATAGTCTTGCTGTCTTTGATTTTCTTCTACCTGACAAAAAGGCATAACCTGAAGTTAAAGCATCCTGCTATGTATTCTGTAAACAATCCCATTATCATACAGCAACCCAATGAGCACTATTTACCTTTACAAAGTATCAACAGATAACCAAGCTACTCTTCATTACAGCTGTATCTGTGGCTTGTGAAGGCAACCAAGTCACGTCTTTCAAAATGGCTTTGCCAGAAGAGAAGGGTGAATTTTCATCTAGTTGGCAAGTCAGAGGCCAACACCACAAATGTTAACCCAGTTAGCTCACTCAGAGAAGCCAGTATTTCATGTCCAGAAGGCGGCCAGGAGGTCTGATTTTGGTTGCCCATTCCCTGGATGGGTTTTCAGTGAGTGGAAAGTTACTGAGCCTAAGACTGGATATGATGGCATACCTGAAGCATCTGACCTTGGAGGTGATCTTTTTTATACCCTCTCTAAACAACATAATTATTTTCTCTAATAATTGTACAATAATCATTCATATTAAAATAATCATTTTTCTTTAGTTTAAACAATTTAAAAAGAAATTCAAATGTTAAAGGTATTATTCAGATTCAACAAAATGTTTAATGTATGAATTTGCACTTTCCAACAAAAATATACCTTGCAGTTTACATCCTGCTTCAGTGTTTTAAATTTTAAGTACAAATAAAAGCTCCAAATAGTCACACAAAATGACGTAGTGGATGTAATTCAAGTTCTGTTCTTTGTGTTTACAATCACAATGCTATTGTTTATTTTATATGAACTGCTGAAATTCGGGAATATGCAGCACAACAGGGATTGGAGACAGAACCTGTGCTACAGTGGCTCCACCAATCTGGAATCCTTTGGAATGTTCTCTCAAAACAAAACTCATGTAGCTGAATGCCTCCGTGTTGGAGGCTAACTGAATAATTAGAGTTTGCCAAATCAAATTCTACGTACAATACAGTGCTTATTAAAGGATCAGTAACAAAAATGATGTGAAGATTACGCATATACAGTTGACCCTTGAGCAACATGGGTGTGAACTACGTGGGTCCACTTATACACAGATTATTTTCAGTAAGTTTCACCGAGGGTGCCTGCCTCCCCTGCCTCCCATCTATCTGCCTCTTCTGCCTCTGCCACCACTGAAACAGCATAACCAACCCTTTCTCTTTTCCCTCTTCCTCAGCCTACTCAACATGAAGACAAGGATGAAGACCTTTGTGATAATCCACTTCCACTTAATGAACAGTAAATATATTTTCTTTTCCTTATGACTTTCTTAATAGCATTTTCTCCAGCTTCTTTTATTGTAAGAATACAGTATATAATACATATAACACACAAAATATGTGTTGAAGAACTATTTGTTATCAGTAAGGCTTCTGGTCAACCACAGGCTATTAGTAGTCGACTTTTGGGGGAGTCAAAGTTATACAGGGATTTTTTTTTATCGCATGGGGGGTCAGCATCCCTAATCCCCACATTTCTCAAGGGTAAATTATTTTGTTAGAACTCAATAGTAACTATAGCAATTGTTTAGACTTTAGATCAACAAAAGTTTTTTCGAAGTGGAGTATTTTATCACTGGCATTTTTACAATTTCCAGCATCTGGGGATAATAAAAAGCTGGTCAAACTTTCGGTGGGTTTCATTTTTATTATTAAATTCTCTCCAGATAATGCACGCTCTTAATCTGCACCCAGCGTAGAACACTCCCAATGTACTTTCCTTGGTGCACTTCTGACTGTTTAGGTCCTGAAGTGCCAAAAGTGCTTCTCAAGAGGTTGATTAGCTAGAACCACTTGTGCTGATTGGCCAGAAATTTCCTCGTGTGACTGGGAAAGCCATGAACCTCTGAGAAGGATTGCTACAAAAGCCTATCCAACAGTACTTCATATTGGATGATTGCAACATGACCCAAACCCTCTCAGTGCTGAAATATATATGCACATTTATATATACTTACATGAGGTGGTGTCTTTAAGTACAATATGCTATATTTGGCACATATTGAAAAACCTTTACATGTGACTCCCTGGATCGGAAGGATGTGTTAGGAACTCAGAGTACTGGTACAACTGATCATGTTCCTTTTATGCAACTTTAAATAGCCTAAAGCAAAATTATAATAATAATAAATAGTAATATCTTTGTATACTTTCATAGCCTTTGATGCAGGACTAGCTCTAATAGAAAATTTTATTTTTACAAAAATATTTGAGGCACAGCTCTTATTGTCTGTATTTTACAAATGAGTAAACTGGGGCTCTGAGACATTAGGTGATTTTCAAACACTACTGTCCATCAAATGGTTGGAACACAGTAGAGTGGGACCCTAAGCATGACCTTCTGAGTTCAGAGTGCTTTCCACCATGCAGCTCTGAAGTGTGGTAGGAACTCTCGTAGATGAAATGGTAAGTAAGACTGCTTACTGGTTACAGTAAGTTTTCAATCGTTATTTAGTAGTTGTTAAAATTTCATTATGTTTAATCCACCAGCAATGATCTTTTCCATCTTGCATACTGGCAGATGCCTATACATCTTTTTTTTTTAAATTATATTTTAGGTTCTGGGGTACATGTGCAGATCATGCAGGATTGTTGCATAGGTACACACATGGCAATGTGGTTTGCTGCCTAGGTGATGGGAAGATGCCTATACATCTTTTAAGCCCTATCTCAAGAGATGCCTTCATTTGCAAAGCCTTTTCTGACACCACAAGTAGGGTTAGTTGCTTTCTCTTTTGTGAAGCCAATCCACATGTGTGGATCCCACCACTCATGTCTCACATGCCTTATTAGGCTGAACTGTGACTCCTAACTTGCATGTCTGTCTCTAAACTCAACTGCAAGCTCCTAAGATCAGGAGCTGTCATTTATTCTTATTTGTATCGCTAGTGTCTAGGAGGGTGTTTGCCACATCAGGCTTTGAGTAAATTTTACACACTATGCATCCCTATTTCTGGGAAAAAAACATAACAAAGTATTTCTAATTGAGGGCGAGTCAGTGTAATGTCACCCTCTCACACTGAGAGAATACATCCATTAAATTCTGCTTGCTTCCTCTTAGAGATGAAAAATCAGAAATCTAGAGAGAGAGAGACTTGCATCACTGCCTCCACTTACAAACACTGATATTGAGAACATAATAAAATTATCCTGTGAATGAAATCAATATTCTATTTCTTAATGCTGCTAAATACAACTTCCAAAGCAATCTTAGCAAGCTGACAAAAAATATCAGAGCTGAAATGGGTCTTTGAAAACCATGCAGCTCAATACCCTGATTCAATATGTGAGGAAAACAAGGTCCTGATATGCTAAGTGACTTGCCTAAGATCTCATGTTTGGTCGGTGGAAGACACAAGCCACTCAGCATTTTCTAATACCTGTTGCCGCATCTATTATCCAAAGGAGGAAGACAATTGATAACAAAAACAAAGTTCAGGAGGCAAAATACTGGTGTGCTCACCCACACACTCCCTGCTCAAGAAAATTCAATGCCTGAAATATGAGAGTTATTCAATCTGCCATAGGGCTCATTAAAATACAAGTTTTATTCTTAAGATAAATTGAAACAAAATTCTACTCTCAGATACAAAGGTTTACATACACTTTTGTAGCAAAATAATTAATGTCATAAAGTAAGACATCAGGAAGGGCTTTGGAGTACAGTCCGATTTGAGAAATACTACCTGTCAATGCAAGAGATCTAGGTTCTAGGTCCAACTCCAAGATTTGTTTGTTCTACAACTAAAGATAAATCTCTAGCCTTGTTAAATCTTCCACATCTACTGATTGGTGATAGAAATATGTGTCTGTCTTTTTTATAAGTTGTCACAAATGAGACAAACACATGCTGATATGATGTACCCTCTGATAGGATGTAATGCAAATGGCACTCTATCTCCGGGGAACATTTCCCCAAAGCTCACAATCCCAGATTAATCAAGAAAAGCATTGAATGCACAGAAATTCAGGAATTTTATACAAAATAGCTCATCAATATTTCTCAAAACTGTCAGAGTCATTAAAAAAAGAAAAGATTAAGAAACTTTCACAGCCCAGAGACTAAAGATACATGAAGTCTAAAAGTAATGTGGTTTCCTAAATTGGATTATGCAACAGAAATAGAACTGTGGAAAAACTAAAATATTGTTTGAAAATATAGAGTTTAGTTTAATAGTAATGTATCCAGGTTGGTTTCTTAGTTTTGACAAATGTATATGTGAATGTAAGATGTTAAATTAGGGGACCTTGGGTAGAATATATGGAAACTCCCTGTATAACTTCCCTGTAAATCTAAAGTCATTCTAAAATTAAAAAAAAAAAAAAACTATTTTGAAAGATAAGATGACACCTGGAAAGGCTTTCTAAAATGTAATAAATGATATCCAAATGCTAGATCATGTCTAGAGAGAAGATAGATTTGTGTTGAATTTTCAGTAGATTAATCTGGTATATAGCCTTTTATTTTATTTTTGTCCTCTAGTCTATTTTTTTCTAAAAGATAAGCAGAACAGTACTATTTTCTAGCCAAAAAGCAGTATCATCTGTTAATCAGATTTATACATATTTGTAGTGAAAAGAGCACTGGATTAGAAGTGCTTATTTCCAGACCTGTATTGGAAATTTAGACAACAACTTCACCTAACTTGCTTTCTCATCTGGAAAAAGTGGGGTACAAGTGCAAATTTTATAAGGGTTTAATGAAGTAATATGAGTGAAGATGTACTGACAACTGTAAAATCATATGTTCATGTGATGGGTTACTGTGCTTCCATTAGCTTTGGAGACAATATGAGTATGAAAAAAAGAATAACAGTCTTCTCAAAATGTGGGAAGATCATATATTCTAATCCTCCAAACTTGTGAATGTATTACTTTATATGGCAAAATATACTGTGCAGATATGATTATGTCAAGGATCTTGAGATGGGGAGATCATCCTAGATTATCCAGATGGGCCAAATGCAATCATAAACATTCTGAAAAGTGGGAGGCAGAAGGGTCTGAGTTAGAGAAAGACGTGTCATAACAACAGCACAGATTGGAGCCATGAAAGGAAGGGGCCCTGCACTAAGTAATACAGGTGGCTTCTAGAAGGCGGGAAAGGCAAGGGATTGCTGTCTCCTCAGAGCCTCCATAAGGTAGACTGCCCTACTGACACTGTGATTTTAGTGTGTCCAACCTTTAAAATGGTAAGAGAATAAATCTGTTGTTTCTAACTGTTAACTTTAGCGTAATTTGTTACAAGAGTGATATGGTTACGCTTTGTGTCCCCACATAAATCTCATCTTAAATTGTAATTCCCGGATGCTAAGAGAGAAACCTAGTGGGAGGTGATTGGATCATGGGGGCAGTTTCCCCACATGTTGTTCTCATGAGAGTAAGTTCTCATGAAATCTGATGGTTTTATACGTGTTTGATGGTTCCTCTCTTGCTGGCAGCTTCTCTCTCCTGCCTCCATGTGAAGAAGGTCTTTGCTTCACTTTCACCTTCTGCCATGATTGTGAGTTTCTTGAGGCCTCCCAGGCATGTGGAACTGTGAGTCAATTAAACCTCCTTTGTTTATAAATTTCCCAGTCTTGGGTAGTATCTTCATAGCAGTGTGAAAAAGGACCAGTACAAGGAGCTATAGGAAACTATATACAATGACTTTAAATATCACTTAATTGGGATGTATTGAAGGATAAGCTTATCAAAGGGAGACTGAATGCAGGTCTCTTGAAAGGGGTGGTCACACAGTGAATTTATGAGGGAGAAAACCTCAGTAATTCACTATATGCAGCAAAGCAAAGCTTTCAAGAAATGATGTGGCCACTTTTTTTTTTTGAGATGGAGTCTTGCTTCATTGCTCAGGCTGGAGTGCAGTGGTATGATCTTGGCTTACAGCAACCTCTGCCTCCTGGGTTCAAGTGAGACTTATGTGCCAACCTCCCAAGTACTACAAGTGCCTACCGCCATGCCTGGCTAAGGTGTGGCCACTTTTAACAGCTTACAGTAAGATATGGTAGCAAAGGAATTACCTAAAGGTGGAATATATAGGTAAAAGGAAAGCAGCATATAAAAACATGGAAAATCAATCTAACCATGTGACAAGAAAGGAAAGAATGTTTTCAGGAGAAAACCCAATGGTGCTGAGGGGTAACAACTTGCTAAAGAGATTAGCATGGATAAAAGGGAGTCAGGTGTGAAGAGTCAAGAAAATTGGAAAAAGGTTTTCCGGAAATCTTTGTAGCCCCCTCCCATCACAGGCCCAGAGGCCTAGGAGAACAAAATGGTTTCAGGGAAGAGGCCCAAGTTACACCCAAGCCTCTTTGGTATGCTTTCCCAACATTCAAGCTGCTCCAGCTCCAGCTGAGGCACAAATAACCCCATGTACTATTCAAGCTGCTGTGCCACAGAGTGTAAGCCATAAACTTCAGCAGCATCCACTTGGTGCTAAGTTTGTAGGCTCCTAGAATTCAAGAGTAGTAGAAGCTACCAAGCCTCTAGATTTCAGAGGATGTATTGGAAAGCCTGGGTGCCCAGGAAGAAGTCTTCTGCAGGGATGGAGCTCCCACAGAGAGCCTCTACTAGGGCAGTACCCGTGGGAACTGTGGGAACAGGGGTTCTTCAGACCCCAGAATTATATAGCCACTGGCAATGAGCCACACTAGCATGGAAATGCTGCAGGTACTAGATTCCAAACTGTAAGAGCAGCCACATGGGCTGCACTCAGAAAAACCGTGGGGGCAGGGCTTTCCGAGGGCTTGGGAGGCCACTTCTCATATCATTGTGCCCAGGATGCAGGATATGGAGTCAAAGATTATTTTGGAGCTTTAAGATTTGATGTCTGCCCTGCTGGGTTTTAGCCCTGCTTGAATACTGCTACCCATTTCTTTTGGCCAATGTTTCTCTTTGTGAATGGTAATGTTTACCTAATACCTGTGCAACCATTGTGTATTGGAAGTAGATTAATTGCTTTTGATTTCACAGGCTCATAGGAGGAGGAAGGACTTGCCTTGAGTCTCAGATGAGATTTTGGACTTTTGAGTAGATGCTAGAACAAGTTAAGACTTTTGGGACTATTGGGATAGAATGACTGTATTTTGCAATGTGAGAAGGATGTGAGGCATGGAGAGCCAAGGGTAAAATGCTACAGTTTGAATATTTGAACCTTCAAATCTCATGTTGAAATTAGATTCCCAATGTTGCAGGTAGGGTCTAATGGGAGGTGTTTGGGTCATAGAGGCAGATTCCTCATGAATGGCTTGGTACCATCCTTACAGTAATGAGTAAGTTCTTGCTCTATTGGTTTCTGTAAGAGCTTGTTGTTGAAAAGAACCTTGCAACTTCTCTGTACTTCTTGCTCCTCTCTTACCACGTGATCTTTGCACATGCTGCCTCTCCTTCCCCTTGCACTATGAGTAGAAACAGCCTGAGGCCCTCACCAGATCCAGATGCTGGTCCCATGCTTCTTGTACACCAGCCCATAGAACCATGAACTAAATCAATCTCCTAATCTCAAAATTCTTTATGAATTATCCAGCCTCAGGTACTTGTTTATGGCAACACAAATGGAATAAGACAGCCCCCAACATTCCTACCTCCTAGCATGAGTGGGATTTGTGAGTATAATGGAATTTTACTTTGATTAGATTATCATTTCTGGCAAAGATATAAGGATTCTGCAGATGTGAATAATGTTCTTAATCAGTTGACTTTGAGTTAATAAAAAGGCATGTTATACTGAGTAGGCTTGACCTTTAAAAGAGAGTACAGGCCTTCTCAGGATGGGGAGATTCAAAGTAAGTGAATCACTCTCCTGCCAACCTTGAAGATGCAAACATCTGTGTTGTGAACTGCTTATGGAGCAGTGACAGCCTGCAGGAAACAAGGGCCTCAGTCCTACAACTGCATGGAATTGAATTATGCCAAGGACTTGCATGAGCTTGGCTCCAGATGATAATGCAGCCAGAATGACACCTTTTTTTAGCCTTATAGGACTCAGTAGAAAATCCATTTAAGCCATGTCCAGACTGCTGACCCAAGAAAACTGTGAGACAATAAATGCGTGTCATTTTAAGCTACTAAATAACTGGTAATTCTTATGCAGCAACCATAAAATCAGTGCAGGTACCACTTCATGAATTAAGCAATGAGGAGCATGCACAGCCCCAGGCAGGACATCCTTATCAGCAATTTATCCCCACCATCCAGCCAGATTTCTTTCCTAGGAGTATTGCGGAGAAAGAAGACCTTACACTCCTTACCTCTGTTAACCATGAGACATTTAAACAAAAAAAAATTGGACATTTTTATAAACAGATATCAATGGTAACCCATACATGGTTGGGTATAATTACTTTCATTGTCCAGTAATCTTTAGATTTTAAAACTACTCAAGAAGAAAGGGATGGAAAATAGCATGTTGGGAAGGTTATTGGCCTGGGTGAACCATTTCTACCCAATTTTAAAGAATACAACAAATGATGCTGTCCTGAGCCATAGTAGCCTACAAGGTCCAATGCTGATCAAAAATGGCAGCAATGAGTTCCTCTATTAATCATTCAGAGGTATTCTGTATTATGATTTTAAGCTGCTAAATAATTGGTGAGCTATGATTCCTCAGAAATCCCTGTTTCCCAGATCTCAGAGGAAGAGTAAATTGCTTCTAATTATTTATTGTCCTTTATTTCCAGGATCTCCATCCAAATACTTTGTATGGCCCACAAGGCCCTCTATGAGCTGGCCCCTGACCACCCCAATCTCCAACCACTTTGCACTTGTCACTTTCCACTCCGGCACAGTGACCTTTGTTCCATTTCTCATACATGTCATGCCCATGCTGAGGCTCATTTTTTTGCCTTCAACAGCTGGTCTAAGCCGACTCTGCACAAGCTATGTCCTTCCTTAGCTTAGCTCCTCCTGGATTACACAACGAGGTCTCCTTGATCTCCAGACTATTTTCTACTGGGCTTCTCAAAACCTTGAGTACTTTCCCTTTATAGCATGTACTGCAGATTATACTAATGTATTTGTTATTATTATTATTTTATAACTCAATTTAAGGATTGAGGAACAGCCCTTAACTCTGTCTCCAGAGTCAAGACTTTCTTTTGTCTTTTTCATTAAGGAGCAAAGATTGCTGTCTGTTCTGACCCAAGTTTGTTTGGCAAACATTGAGTCCCTACTACATGGAAGGCCTGAGGTACATCCTGGAGGGATAGGTGGTGGAAAGAGACAAGGTCCCTAACCCTAGAAGCTGCACCCTCCCCAGACCCCTCACTGCTCCTATCTTAGCTCATACCACCCTCTTCTCTGACTTTGAATTCTATAAAAGTTTCAACCTCTCCTTTGGTTCTTTAGGGTAAAATCCAAACTTTTAGTTCCTTTCGGGTAAAATCCAAACTCCCAGGTGGTATGACCCTCCATAATCTGGCCTCTGCTGCTCTCCAAGGCTTTAATTCCCAGAGTTCCTCCTGCTCTAGTGAACATTTTCTTCCAAGTCTCCAGGCCTTTGCCCATGGATATGGTTTGGCTGAGTCCCTACCCAAATCTCATCTTGGATTGTAGTTCTCATAATCCCCAAATGTTGTAGGAGGGATCTGGTGGGATGTAATTGAATCATGTGGGTGGTTACTTCCACGCCATTCTCTTGACAGTGAGTTTTCATCAGATCTGGTGGTTACTTCCCTCAGCTCTTCTCCTTCCTGCTGCCCTGTGAAGAAGGTGCCTTGCTTCCTCTTCTGACATGAATACAAGTTTCCTGAGGCCTCCCAAGCCACGCTGAACTGTGAGTCAATTAAACCTGTTATCTTTGTAAATTAACCAATCTCATGCAGTTCTTTATAGCAGTATGAAAACGGACTAACACAGTAAATTGGTATCACAGGGAGTGGGGTGCTGCTACAAAGATACCCAAAAATGTGGAAGTGACTTTGGAACTGGGTAACAGGCAGAGGTTGGAATGGTTTGGAGGGTTTAGAAGAAGTCAGGAAGATGTGGGAAAGTCAGGAAATTCCTAGAGACTTGTTGAATGGCTTTGATCAAAATGCTGACGGCTATATGGATAATGAAGTACAGCAGGTTAAGGTGGTCTCAGCTAGGTCTCCACCCAAATCTCACCATGAATTGTAATAATCCCCACATGTCAAAGGCAGGTTCAGATGGAGATAACTGAATCACAGGGGTGGTTTCCCCCATACTGTTCTCGTGTAATGAGTCTCATGAGATCTGATGGTTTTATAAATGGGAGTTCCTCTGCACAAGCTCTCTTGCCGGCTGCCATGTAAGACATGACTTTGCTTCTAGTTTGTAAATCATAGCCAAGAGTAACCCTCTGGGACTGGTAAAGGGCTCCTTCCCTGAGTGTATGATGGTATGGAGGGTGAATGTGCAAACACAGTCAGCGCTCTGCCTGCAAGACAGACTCTAGTTGTGGGTGAGGTCAGAGGAAAGCATAGGTTTCAGCAGGTAAACAACATCTGTTAAACACTGGGCAGGCAGATTCCCAATACCGTGTTGCCTCCTTTCCATGTATAAACCCTATTGGAACCCTTGTCACCCTGAGTCATGGGTTTATGACTTATCTTCCTTTAGACTGTAGGCTCGCCTTTGAGTAAGAATTATGTGTTAGTTACCTCTTTATTGACCACCCAAACTTGGGACTCGGAACAAGGTAGGTACTCCATAAATGCTATTGAGCTGACCAAAGGCGGGCATTTGGGTGCTGAATTAACCTTGCACTCACCATTGTTATAGAGCTCATACATTTTTATCCACCACAGCTTTGTTGAAGTCACAGATTCACAACTGTTATGCCAACTGACTATTATTTCTAGACACTTCAGTGAGGAACTTATGGGACAATAAAACTAGTTCAGTCATATCAAGTTCTTTATTTCACACATCCATAACCTGAAAAAAATCTCAGTAACAAATTGAAGAACACTCTTAACTTTATAGTCAAGTAGTAAGAGGTCCATTTTTTGCCACAACTACCCACTCAGATAAAGTAGGTCATCTGGAGTCAGATGTCAGAGCCCCAGGTTCAATTACTTAATTCACAAATTCTCATGACTCTCACTCTTTTCAACAGAGTTGGAGTTCCTAAAAGTTTAAAAAGTGAAATCATCAGATACCAATCTTTTCCACCAAAAAGCCAAAAAGCTTTAGGACTGTTAAATTCAGAGGATGAGGAAGCCATCTTTTAGTTGTCCACGGTATAGAAACCCTTGACCTTATAAATTCAAGCATCCCCCCTGTGTCAAGCATCTTGAGAAACCCTCACACACATTACTACACTTTCCAGTTTGTAGTTGTCTGCCTCTTCCCAAGCAGACACCAACAACAATTGACATATATTGACTCCACATGCACCAGACGTTACCATAAGCACTTTACCTCCATTACGTAATTTAATCCTCAGTACACCTCACAAGGCTGATTTAATTCTTATCTCTGTTTTACAGATGAAGAACCCAGGGGGCTTAGAATAGGTAGGTAACTTGCTGACAGTCCTACCAACAGGAAACACAGAACCCAGACTCAAGCCCCGTTAAGTCTGACTTCAGAGGCCATGATCAGACTTGCACACCTTACTGCTTCCCATGTAGTAGGGTTTACATATATTATTGCAATTACATACAAGAGTGAGGAAAAGTTCAATTCTTTTATATCAACACATAAGGGAACAACAAAAATTCTTTCCTGTGGATGTCTTAGAAGCAAAAACCAACTCAAAAAAAACTTGAACATATATAAAGAAAGAATGTGACAATAGAGAAGAAAACATCAAAAAATGTGAGGCAGAGACACAACATTTTGCAGCGACCACCCAGTGCTACCTATGGCCATGTCAATCACTACAGAAGATGTTCTCTTTAGGGGTAGTACTAATTTAGCAAGACTTTTTATCACCTGGAGGGAATACCCTTTGTTTCCCTAATTCCATACTCACAAGGTACAAAAATATAATTATAAATGTAACTTCCAGGATACCTTGAATATGACAGATTTCTTAGGAAAAAGAAGTATATAAACATGCTATTTCTTTAAAAGGGATGTCCTCAATTGTAAATATTGAATGGCATTTATCAACATTATTTCACATGAACATAGCTTGTGCCAATGAAATTGTTATAACATTATCATTAGAAACTGGTCATTTGTAGATGCATTAATCAAGTTCAGTTTCTATGTTCACTGGGCCATAGAATAGATGTGTCATAGTAAATTTATCATGTTAATAATGTTCATTTCTGAGGCTATTTGGCAGCCAGCTGGCTTTTTCCTGGGTCACCCACTCTCCCTTACCATGCCTGCTTTCCTCCTCCTGCAAAGCCTCAAGAGGACTTTTAATTGCCCCATCATACAAATGAGAACAATGGTGCTCAGAGGGGTTTTGTGACTTGCTTAGCTCTGCACAGCTGGTGTAATAGACTCTACAGAAGGACAGGAAAAGAAGACGTAGAAGCCATGAATGAACGAGGTGACCTGGGACCCCACTCTTTCTATTTGCCACCAACTACAGAGACCTCAACTGACATCTCCAGCCCTCCCTTTCCAGTGCCTGAGTAGGGATTGCACATTGTCTCCTGTTGAGAGCTTTATTTCTTATTCTCTCATCTGAGCAGTTAAAAATACTTTGAAATATGTCACCTGCCTTCCCTTCTATCCTTGCCTTTTGCTTGCTTTTTCTCTTGCTTCTCTCTTTACTAAAGCAGCAAAAGCAAGTGGACCATTAAAAGCAAGAGGACCATAATGAGGGTAAGAGTAGTGGGAGGAGACCCAGGGACCCTCCACCTTGCTTCTGAAGTAAAGTCGTAATATAATCCTTCCTTTAATCTGTTTTCATTTTCTGTCCTCTGCCCCATGCTGACAGGATCCACTTTGCCTGGTATTTTTAGCTGGTGCTTGGCCTGACGTGCTAAGTCCTGGCCATGGATGCTGCTAAAATGACAGCATGTGTTCCAGCAAGCTTCATGACCATGGTCAGTCTTTTCATAGTTCCTCTTTCATTAATGTTAAAAAATGGCCCTTCCTCACTTAACCAGATGTCAGCAGACAGAGCTTGGGCCCTCAATCATCCATCTCCCTCCCCCTGCCAGGGCATCTATGGATGGAAGGACATTGAAACTGCAGGCTCAGATGGAAAAAAAAGTACTCTCACTGCCCGTTACTTAACAAAATTTGTCTTGATGGAATATTCATCAAACACACAAATTAGACTACCTCACTTTTTGCAATATAAAGTCCTGGAAATAATGCTAGATTTCATTCTAAATAAATAAGTAAAATAAGAATTAATGTGTACTTACCTGGAACAAAGCTTCCCTGGACCACCTCCTTGTATGCCCACCAGCCTTCATGGATTTTTGGTGAATTCTGTTGAGCTAAAGGAAAAGCAAAAAAGAAAGACTGAGAGGATAGTAGAGAAGCACTGTGTCCCGCATGTCCAAGCAAGAAGGGTGAATATCCATAAAATAATCCTCTTCTACCCCAAAGTCATACTATAACAGCAACCTTCCTTCTCCCTTCCTTTTTTTTATTCAAATAGATCATTGATGAGTAAATATATTGTAGAATTTTTATTGAAATTACTCAGATATTTTGATTGATGTTAAAGAGATAGTAATTATGTATTTAAGTCCCGTGCTACTTGTCTGACTGTCCTCCCCATCTTACACACACACACACACACACACACACACTCACTCTTGCTGGAATTGAGGAGAGGAGGCAGATCCCAACTGTGTATGTGCGTAGAACCCTTGTTTTGGTAGAGATTGAAGTTTGCTGAAGGAGTCCGTCTAGAAGGCTGAAAGGTGTACCCAGCCAGCTTTCCTTAGGTCCCAGGAAAACAAAAACATATAGAACATGGTCCCAGGAAAAGATAAAGAATGTAAATAACTATGGTGAAGGTTTTTGACATCACAGGCAAAAAGGGCAGAGGGCTCAAGATACTGGAGAATGTCCTCCAGATCCGTGAGCTCATACTGACATGACCTCAGGGAAACTCTTGAATTCATGACAGTTGACAAGTGAATTGGGGCAATGCCATTACACATGCATGTGAACTCCAAAGTATAGATGATACATAAACTTATGCTTATCCCTTTATTAAACTGCATTCATTCAAGTCCCAGCCACATTGGAAGAAAATAAGTGAATCATTCATATTTGTAATTGGGCTAGTATATAATTAATGTTAAACCTTCACTTTTTTCATTTCCTTCTTTAAATCTTGTGGGGTTTTTTTCCAGCTTTTCTCTTCAAAGCTGTAGCAAAAAGACTCAAAATTCTGAGTTAGAAAGAATGGGTTTAAGACAATGACTTTGAATGCTAGACTTTGTATGGAGAGAAGATTTACTAGATTCCTCTAGCCTCCAGATAAGCTTGTATTGTTTAGTTTCAAGTCTCTTCTCATAGTATAGTTGAGATACCTTTTCTTCCTGTGATTTTAAGAGCCCTGAGGCTTGTATCGTTGTGGCTGAAGGAGATTTTCTGATGTAGGATGAGTGAAACTGGAGCCTACCCCTTCTGGAACTGACAGTGGGCTTAGGGGACTTTAAAAACAAATAGAAGAGAGGTAAAGAGCTTATTTAAGACTCTGGAAAAATTACACCTTTAAAGTTGCCCAGCACAAATCTAGGGCATGGACACACAAAAGTATACTGGATTTCACGGTATTCTTATTGTCCTTGTGGTGTGGATAAGGTTCAGATGTTTCCATAGCCCTTGAGGAAGATCCCAAGGTCAGCTGAATTGGAAGCCAGTGCATCTGCCCCTGGACAGCAGGCTAAGAAGTGACCTCAAAGCGGAAGCTGGAAAGGTTCTGTCCAACCAGAGAGTCAGGCAGAAGATTCCACTGAGACTCTGGGAATTTGTATCTCCAGGGAAAGACAAGGAGATATGAAGGCAGCCAAGAGGTCTTTAGGCCTGACCAAGTTGAGAAACCAAATCAAGGGTGATATGGCTGCAAAATTCACCAAGTGGGTAGAAAAAGAACACTTCTCTAGAGTTCAGAAAGGATTCTGATTCTTCCTGACCCACCCTCCTTCTCCCCTAGTTCATTAAACAGTCTTCATGGGAGCCAGAGGAGAATCCCAAAGACTTAGAAACCTGTGAGATCGGATATCTAATGGCCCTCTATGAAACAAGTACTTTGTAATGCTCGCCTTGACTGTAATTAAATAAAATTCACAGACAGTGCAACCTACTAAACAACAACAACAAATCCAAACCCCAACCCTGACACAATTCACTAAACTTCAGCCTAGCTCTGCTAGACATGTAAGACGTCTCCAGCCTGGGAAAAATGTACATTTCTAACATCTTCAAAGTTTTGAACTATAATCATCACCTAACAGCTTTGCAACAGAGATAAGCCAGGACTGGATTTCTTTATCACAGACGAAAACTTCTGAGCTTTATAAAAACTCACACCATGTTTTAGCCAATCAGGATTGCTGACTGTCATCAGACAATTTAAGTCATAAATGCAGCCTTCTCTCTTTATGCTAGGAGCCGGTCCTTGGGGAAGTTGCATCATCTTGCATATGTTTCATTAAACCGAATAAATATCCACTTATGCTCAATTTTTGTTTTACATTAAGATTTTATCTAATTTTTTTCAATATTTACACACATCACTCTAAAAATTTAATATAGTGCTTTAACTATAATATAAATACAAATAAAAGAAATGTAATTTATAATAATGTATATTTCAACGTGAAAATACCTGAGCATGAATGCTAGAACAGAGATTGGAAAACCAGTGCCTGCTAACCAAATATAGCCCACTGCCTGTTTCTGTACTGCCCAAGAACTAAAAATGAATTTACATTTTTAAATGGTTGAAAAAAAATCAGTTGAAAAAAATATTTTGACATCTCAAAATTACATTACATTCAAATTTTGGTGTCCATAACATTTTATTGCCAAATAACCACACATATTTATTTACATATTCTCTAGAGTTGCTTTCTCACTGCAATGGCAGAGTGGAATACTATGACAGAGACCATTTGGCCCACGAAGCCTAAAATGTCTCCTCCACGGCTCTTTACTGAAAAAATTTGTTGAGTGCTAATTTACATACATAATTTCAAAAAGAAAAACAATCAATATAATCAATATAATGCTTTATAATAAAAGGGGGAATACAAGGAACATAATGTATAATAAAATATTACATATTTCAATCTGAAAATACTCAGGCATGATGCAGTAGAAGATAAAATGAAGAAGTTGGATTCTTGATTGACAAAGACCCAAATAACTTTCTATTATATTGGAGATTCCAGAATCCACAAATGGCATTGCTCTCAATGGTATGTGGTTTTCCAAAATAGTGAACAACTCTTGGCAAACATTAGAACACAAGTAAGTACCACTTTCTCTTGATTTACATGATCTTTGCATTTCTAAAGAACCAGGTATAATAGAACTTTGTAAGACATGCTTTGTGTGCATATGCAAAATGGAGTTTGATTGGAGGGTCAGATAAATAAAACAGTTTTTCACTCACTTGAATGTCTATTGGGACATGGGATAATTTATCATTGTTTCTGACTATCTAATATGTTGCAGAGCATAGCATCTCTGTCCCCCTTTAGTTGGTGCTAATTGCCACTCTTTCGATATAACAATCTCAAGTGCCCTCATCTATTTCCAAAATATTCCCCCAGAAACAGCGACATCCCTGTTGACAGCCACTGACCTAAAGGTGCCATTTATAGTACTTATATGTTCTAAAAGAGATAAAATGAAACATTACATTGAACACTAATCAGAGGATAGTGTTTTATCTAAATAGACAAAAGATACATCTTTCCCTATATATCTGAATTGTAGTGTCATGCCAAATATATTTGCCACTCCATTACACATTCAAATATTTTTTCTACTCTTTCCTGCCATTTAACCATATCATTAAGAAACTTTCATTTCTACAGGGGATAAAGCAGTAAGGAAAAAAAGAGAAAGCATAGATGAGTGTTGTTTGGATGGCAAAAAAGGGGAAGCTAACTCGAATAAAAACTGAGTAAGTTGATTAGATTCTTAGATTTTTAGATGCATTCCTGTTTTTATCTCTCTTTCTTACATGTACACATCTTCTACACAGCCCTATAAGGACAACCTATAAGTCGAACTGAAATATCAATTTAAGAAACATCCCTCTAGAAGGAAGAAGAAAGAGTATTGCAACTGACAAGATTATCACCGAAAGCCTCTGTTTCGTCCAGAAAGTTGCAAAACACTTTGCTCTTTCTTCATCTCCAATCAACCCTTCTTCAGCTATCCCATCCATTCAGCACTATGTAAGATTTTAGCAGGTAATAAGACAATCAGACCATCTGAATAAAGCCTATTGGAATAGTAGAACTGCAGACTTCCTGTTAGCTGTCTTTGATGTGCCTCATGAAGAACCAACTTCACCCTCTAAAAATCAATCAGCCTGAAGGGCCCATTTGATGTCTGTCTGTCCATTACAAAATATAATAGCAGCAGACTAGAGTTGAAGAAAATAAAGAGGTTTTATGTAATATGTTTTCAAATGCCCTTGGATGCTCAGTCTGGCCTCATACTGTTTGGCAATTTAGCAAAGAGAGGATGGTACATTTAAAAAGGTACCTCATTTAAAGTTCTGCCACAGTACTACAAGAAATTTATTTTAGAGCTCCTAGAGACATACAAGATTCCTGTTTTAACGCCTCCCGCCAGATCCTTGGTAGTCATCTTGTTGTTTACGTGTGATTTGAGGTGAGTGAAAAGCTGATTGAGAATTCCTCAGAGCAAACAGGTGAACAGAGAGCCGCCTGAGCTTTTACAGCATTCTCTGCTCCTCTTTGCCTATGTATGGATCAGAATTTTTTAATGTGCAACCAGCCCCTGGGAGAAATCCAGGTGTCTAATTGAAAAAATTGTGTTGACAATAAAAATTGTCATCACTGCCAGAGGAAAAGATATACATAGCAAGGAAAAACCTATTTCAATTTTATTCTCGGTTTATTTTTCACTGTGACAGTTTGAGAACTGATGAGTTTCAAAAGGAAACTGAATCTCAGGATTTTGAGACAACATTCATTGCTCTAATGGCTTCTTATACAAAGGAGCAGAATTATCTTACATAATTCTACTTCTGAATGAATGGGATAGCTGAAGAAGCCACGACGGGGGATGAAGAAAGAGCAAAGTGTTTTTGCAACACTTTCTGGATGAAACAGAGGCTTTTGATGATCCCTTCTTGCCCAGACAAAGAATCTCATTTATAAGAGTTTGGAGTCTTAGAACAGAGGTCAGCAAAATTTTTCTATAAAGGGCAACATAATACATATATTAGGCTTTGAAGCCCATACTATCTCTGTGCCAACTACTCGACTTTGCCATTTTAGCACAAAAGCAGCCACATACAATATGAAGGGGTATAGCTGTGTGCCAATACAGTTTTATTTACAAAAACAGAGAGCTAGATTTGATCTGTAGGCCATAGTTTGCTCAGTCCTGTCTTGGATCTAAAAGATTTTTGTTATCTAGTTCTGTTTCTTACTTAAATGTTTAGAACTGAGCTACTTTACAAAAATAAATAAATAAATCAGAAAGAATGTTGAAATATATGGGTTTCTAATTACATATACCTGGTATCTGTTCAGTATACACTGCAGAAGGTATGTGTCATGCTAAATCTTTTCCAGATCTGAAATTGGTCACCAGCATCTACATAAAATTGAGTATTTCCCTCTCTCCACCCAACTTCCACAGGGTTAAACCACTGAAGTTGGTGGAGCCTCATATAAACAAGGCCAACAACCCATGCTGGGTTTTTCAAAGCAGTCAGTAAAGACCTGAACAATGCCTTAATCCCCTTTTATCCTTCCTACAAGTTCATAAAATCTGTCAAGCAAGTATGGATCTGTCAACCCACTTAAGAAAATTATGTCCATATTCCCACTGATCACAAATACAGGCATCACACCAAGTCTTTGGATGCAGACTAAAACCTCCAAGGATGAAGTGATCTGGACTGTAGATAAATCTCTATCATTAACAGAGTTTACTGCTTCAAGTCGAGTAATTTAACTAACTTAGTTTCAGAGAAAACCTAACTGTGAAACACCTCCATTTGGAAATCAGAGAGATCTCTTGACGTGGTGGGAAATAAGGCTTCAAAGCCACATCTGACACATCACAGTTGAGGTGGGGAAGGAATTGGTGTAATAGGAAACAGAGGAGCCCTCACAAAGGGATCCAGCTGGGGAAGGGGCATTACTTAATAAAACTCCATCATCAGTCAAAAACATTCCAAACCGTAAGCACACACATTGCAAAAATGAGCCTCCGCGCCCTGGATTAGAATTACACCTGTGCCAAGTAGTCTACAACTAGCAAAGATGGAGCCAGATATAGAGGAGAGGCAGAGTACATATGCTGCTGTGGTTACTTCATTTTAATATAATGGTAGAAGCCCTGAATGGTTGTTTCCCTCAGAAACTGCATTTCTCTGCGGGAGGAGGTAACTCAAGGAGGGAGGAACCAAGTCTACTGACCGGGAAACACCATAAGCTGGAAGGTAAAAAAGTATTTCTAACATTGGATGCATATCCATGACATCGCTGTCTTTCCTTGAATGACCAATTCTGTCTTCTAAGTGGGAAGCAGGAACATTGAGAAGTGCATGGATCAGCACAAGAAACATAAATGACTGCCCCATTGAGCTTCATGGCACTCACTGGACAGGGATAATGCCCTTCCTCCAGTGCTTGACTTTGACAACACCCAGGAGGTATTTTTCTTCTGTGCACTCTGCATAACATGTGGTCCTACATTCTAACAATTAGGTAGTGCCCCACACTATCTGTTTTCATATCATTCTTTCTCACCTAATGGTAACCCTCCTGAGGTCAGAGAATATACCTTATTTTAAAATTCCATTGTTTGTGCAAAAGCTTAGTACATATGCCAGAAAAATGTTAGGTGAATGCCTAATACATGTGGTAGTGAAGCTGTATATTATACTAACTTGCAGCCCAGCTCACACAATCCTTGTGAGATTTTAGTCTATATCCAAAGACTTGTGGGTGTGATGCCTGTATTTGTGATCAGTGGGAATGTGGACAAAAATGGTTTCAAGTCGGTTGACAGGCCCACACTTGCTTGACAGATGGAAGAGCACCAGGAGCTGACACCCTGCCTAGGGAAATCAAAGCCTGAGCAAACCCACTTTTATTTAGTACAATGTGTTTCACTTAAAAGCAAAGGGGAAAATGTGTCATACCTGGAACTAATTACATCTCTGTCATTCTTTACTTTTCCCGAATTCACAAGACAGGATGAAACTCATTTCTATCTCTCCACCCTATGTGATACCCCCACTTATAAAAACTAGACAGGATGCTCAAATCATTGAGAATTGTGCTGGCTAACAGGTGACAAAGTTACTATTTCCAAGCAGAGAAGATGGGTATGACCTGGAGTCACCTTGCATGTTGGACCAGACCTAAGCAAGCTGACAAAATTATATTTGTGTTGGGAAATACAAAAAGAGTATTGATGGTGGGTAGCCTGTATTATTTTCACCTACAGAGCTCAGCATGATACTGTTGTTAAGAAGCTCAAAGGTAACTAGAGTTGAAAATCAACAAGAAAGTCCCTGTTATGGCTCATTCTCAGCCTAGTATTCTAGAATTTCTGCAATTTGGGTTTACCACACATTTTAATCTCATTTCTCACAATACTTACCAGAGTCGTTCTTCCTGCTGTCCCCAAGTATACCATGTTTCTTACTCTCTCCACACCTTCACTCCGCCCTTTTTTCCCCTAAAATTCCCTCTTTATCTACTTTCTATTGACCTGGTCTTACTGAATCCTCAAAGCCTCTCCAATTCCCACTCCTTTCGACGTCTAATGATCATTCCAACTCTACCTTAATCCCTCACTTCCCCGAATTTCAGAACTTTAGTGTCTATTCCTCATTCACCATTTTTATTAATTCAAGAAACATTTAATGAGTACCTATGACTGTCAGGAAGTGTTCTGAGCATTAAAGGTACAAAGTTCCTGTTTTCCATGAAGTTATTAGGTTGGTGCAAAAGTAATTGCAGTGGCAAAACCACAATTAATTTTGCATCAACCTAATACGTTCTCCATGAGGGAGACAGAGAAAAGCAAACAACCAAATTCACATATTTAAGAAAAATTGGAGAAAAGCACTCTGCAGTATAGAGGGTGAGGTAGTAAGGCGATTAGAAGAACATATTAGATTGTGTGACACTGATGGTCTCTGAAATTATGACAATCAGAGATTTAAATGACAAAAAAATCTGGCTTCATGAAGATCAACAGTGGTAGAATTTCAAGTGGATTCAAAGACCGAAAATTGGCAAAAATAAGTTTAACTTCTTCAAGAAAACTAAAAGTGCCCAAGAGGTGTGGCAATGGTAGATGCAGGGAGAGGGAGGCTAAAAATGAGGCTGGACAATGGAGGTAGTGGCCCAGGATAAAGATGGTGGTGGCTTCAACTAGAGCAGTTCTAGTGAAAATAGAACATCATAAGATTCAGACAAAGCATGGGTAGGACTTGCTAATGAACTGGATGATGGAAGTTGAAGACTATATATCAAGGACAACTCCCATCCTTTCTAGTCTGAGTGACTAAATGTTGGCAGTTACTGAGAAGACCAGGAGACTGAGGGAGGAGGAGTTTGGGAGCATAAGGTCAAGAGTTCTGTTAGAGATAGTAAGTATTATGGGGAGATAGATGTCAAATAGAGAGTTGGACATAAAATGAATTCTGAGAAGATGAGATATATGTTTACAGTTAAATATTTTATTTATATTTATTATGTATTTTAAATACATAATATTTAAATCCAGCAGTCTAAGAGAGGTCACCAAAAAATGTGAAAACTGTAGAAAGAAACCAGAAGAGACACTGAGTAGACTCCAGAATATTCAATATTTTGAGGTTGAAGAGAGGATCAAAGTCCAAAATGAGACAGAGAGGAAGAGGCCACTAAAGTCAAGAAAGAGAAGAGAAAATAGCCCAGTGCCATGTCTCTCTCTCCTACTCTTCTTGATTTTCTGTTTCTCTGTGTGTGTGTGTGTGTGTGTATGTGTGTGTATATATGTATATGTGTGTATACACACACACACACATATATATATACACTTTTTGTTTTATATATATCGAACAAGTGTAAAGATAATGCAGAGAGTTCTTATTACACAATTCATACCCAGGTTCCCCGGCATTTAACATTCTATGCTGACTATGGTACGTTTGTCTCGATTAGTGAATATGGATACATTATTAACTAAAGTCCACACTTGATTCATATTTCTTACATCTTTCACCCCTTGTGCGGTACCTCACGTTACACTGAGCTGTCATGTCTCTTTAGTCTCCTCATGGCTGCCACACTTTCTTTGTATATTTAATGCGTATATTGTGATGACTCTTCTCTACCTGACTAAATCAAAACTGTCTCAAGGTAAAAATGCTGCGCCTTGTCCTCCATAATGCAACACATATCACAGGTGCACTGGCGCAGGGCTTAACAAGCATGCGTAATGAATCCAGGAAATGGAGAATGGCATGTGAAGCCCCGTTTAGAAATGTTATTTACAACTTTTATGGAAATATTAACTCTTATGGCTACTCTCTATTATTTCCTTGGAATAAGTTTAATGACAAAAGTTTCTTAGAATTCAAAGAAGAGTATGACTCAAACAATAATAGTGGAACACTAAAGAAAAAGGACAAAAAGATCCCCTCTAATCTCTGTAATTTTAAGAGGGTAGCTATAATTTTTTTTGCTTTCACCAAACATTGCTTCTTGAATTTTTTTACATTCTTATTTTTACTGTGCAGATAATAGTCCTTTCAGTAGATATGCCATAATTTACCAATTATTCCTTCCCTATTGGTTATCTAGTTGTTTGAATACTGCACTTAACGTTTTCAAGTGCAAAGCTTCCTTTTTTCATACTCCTTTAGAACCTGTTTTTTTTTTTTTTTTTTTTGCACAGTATGCCAAGATCAGAATCAAAGGACAAAAGTATACATGTGAAGTTACTTTGCAAAAAATGTTATAACAATCTGCATTGCCACAATAGTATAAATTATTATTTCTGAAAGGAAAATTCTGGAAGTACTCTCAGGACAAATACATAATAATGTTAATCCATTTAAACATAATTTTGACTTCTGATAAATAGGCAACTTAAAATCATCACTACTGTATCTAATAAATGATTCTGTTGTCATGAGTTCATGAGATGGACATTTCATAGAAATCTATTCCATATTTTTACTATTATTTATCTGTTTGGAATCAGGTATAAATTTATTCTCTGTAAATATTCTAGCTCCTTTTGGTAGTAGAGGGTATTTATGTTTTTAAATAGACGGATGAAACTTCAGATCCCAAGCATTCAAGTCCATGCCCAGGTTCATGCCGCCTCCCATAAATCATAGCAGTAAGGAAGATGTGTATGTGCTGTATTCAGAATACTAGAAGTATACTGATATAATGAATCCATTTTCAAACTGCAATTGGAAAGAAACTATTGGTAATTCCTAAAATCAATGGGTCAGTCAATTGTGGGATTAATCTCATGTCACATAAAACATTGTGTCACAGCTAGAAGCTTTGAATGAGACTAAAATCTCCTTGCATCTCTCTTAAGCTTGAATTCAGCAAGGCTAAATGCAATGAAAAGAAAGGAATCAAGCAGAATTGTTGGTTTGAGAGGCAGTGTGAAATGATGAAAAATATAGGGCACCCTAGGGTTAAATCATAAATTTACTAATTGTGTCACTTTGGGCAAATTATTTCTCTTGTCAAAAAATGTTTATATAAATTTAAAAAATACAAATGCAGTTTTTTAAAATACAGATATATTGCCTAGTGGTGAAGTCTGGGCTTCTGGTGTAACCCTCACCTTAATAGGTATATTGTACCCCTTAAGGAATTTCCCATCTGTCATTCCCCTCACCCTCCCGTCCTTCTGAGTCTTCAATATCCATTATTCCACTATCTCCATGTGTACACATTATTATAGCTTATAGCTCTCACTTGTAAGTGTTTATGTGTGGTATTTGACTTTCTGTTTATTTTACTCAAGATAATGGTCTTCAGTTCCATCCATGTTGCCTCAAAAGACATGATTTCATTCTTTTTTTATGGCTGAGTAGTATTCCATGGTATGTACATAAGCCATTTTCTTTATCTACTTACCCATTAATAGAGACTTAGGTTGATTCTATACCTTTGCTCTTGTGAATACTGCTGCTATAAACATATGAATCCAGTTATCTTTTTGATGTAATGATTTCTTTTTTAGAGTAGATACCCAATACTGTGATTGCTAGATTGAATGGTAGTCTATTTTTAGTCACTGAGAAAACTCCTCTAAATTATGAGACAACTTGTAGAAGAAAAACATAGCCCTGCCTTAAGACTTCAGGAGCCTCTGGGGACATTCACGCCATTTGTGGATCAAAGTAGAGTCACTGAATAAACTTGGGGAACAGAATGTAAGACTTGCAGCAAGAAAACAACTGATTCAGGGAACTCATGCAGGAAACGTGGTCTTTGCTGGGACAAAGGCCAGAGAAAGCCCAACGCCTGATGGAAAAGTAGGTGAAATGACTATTGTTTTTCATGTCAATTTGCCATGGTGGGACATAAAGTCATATGCAAACCATAGAAAAAGGCCAGGGTAGTTTTATTCATTCATTTTTTTTTTATGTATCATAGCTCAACATACTTTTGTCCTTCATTCCAATTCCGATCCCCACAGCATTTGCTGAGCAGGCACTATGTGACAGGTGCTGTCACATACTTGTAAGTGGTAGAACCAGTGAATTATTACCATATCTGGGCTTTCCAGACAAGCCAAACTAGAGCTTCATTATATAAATAACCAAGACCAAACTAAAATGTGGACCTTGAATTATCTGGAGAGTTGTAGCTGAGGAGATTTGAGCATCATCCTTCTATCTCAGCTACTACTTCAATGAGGAGGACTCTCAAATTTATATTCCTCCCCTGGATTTTTCATTCCAGTTCATGAAACCTTTTTTAACAGCCTACTAATTAGAATATTGCTATTTTCCAGGACCTCATGACCACAACTATCTTCTGGCCCCGTGGCAAAAATAGTGTTATTAATCCCCCAATATTTATTTTCCCTCTTAACAAGGAAAACCCTGGTTTTAGTAAGACATAAAGACTATATGGCAGAATAAAGACTATATGGCCCTATCTCCTTTGTAGCTAGGTGTGGACACGTGACTAAGTTCTGGTCAATGAGATGTTAGGAAATGTATGAGTTCCAGGAAGTGTAACAAGGAAATGCTATGCCTGTCCTCACCTCTTCCAGCAAGCTGGGATGTGGACATGACAGCTAGACTTCAAATAGCCATCCTGAACCATCATGCAAATGCTTCCTTTTCCGCATCAAGATAGAAAGAGCTGGAATCCCTGCACAGCCTACATTTATAAGATATAAACAAACATCCATCTTCTTTAAAATTTTCCGTCACTCATAGCTGAAACTAATCCTAGCTGATACACACTTGCCTTCAGTACCCATGGAGTGAAGACATTGACTCTACTTCTACTATAGTTCTAACCCAGTCTTTCCTTCACGTTGCTATGCCTAGACACAGATCCTAGACAAAGGCCCTCAGTAATTACTTACACAGCCAATTATAGTGGCTTAATAACTGGACTCCTGTGTCCATCCATGCTCCCTGCTGTTGTCTTCACACCTCCTGCATGATTGCCTGGCTATAGCAGAACCGTGTCCATGTCTTCTTTTACTTTTGAGGGGCAGTGAAAGACATGCACAGAGTCTTCTTATGAAGCTAATTTACCAACCATTTACAATGCAGTGTCCAAACTCATTCACCATCTTTCAAGGCTCTCCATAAAGCCCTTCAATGACTCCCTGTTGGTTACTCAATAATGTGCAAGTGTTCCAGTGAAACTTTCAACAACCTGTATGGTGTGGTTAGCTTATGTTTTCCAAAACTCATCCTGTCTCCTTTGGGCATCTTTTCTCTGTGCTCTCATGGCATTTATTATATACATTTACTTTATCACATATATATTTTTCTAAAATCACCTCTTCATGAGGTTGTCCTCCTGTCAGAATAGGTGCCTGGTAAATACATTTGGATCGAGGTAAATTTAAACATTTGTTTCTCCCTGACTGACCCTACATCCTATTCAGACTGAACTATCTGCTCTTGGTGATGTTTGCCATGTGCTCATGCTACTTACTTTGCTGGAATATCATATTCTTTACTGTACATCCAAAGTAAACCAGTATTTCAAGTGTCTGCTCAAACACTACCTCTAAAACCTTCCATGGTTTCTCCAGACAGAAGAAAGACTTATGGCCTGGTGCGGTGGCTCATGCCTGTAATCCCAGCATTTTGGAAGGCCGAGGCGGGTGGATTATGAGATCAGGAGCTCAAGACCAGCATGTCCAACATGGTAAAACCCTGTCTCTATTAAAAATACAAAAATTAGCTGGGTGTGGTGGCATGCACCTGTAATCCCAGCTACTCAGGAAGCTGAAGCAGGAGAATCGTTTGAATCCAGAAGGCGGAGGTTGCAGTGAGCCAAGACTGCATCACTGCACTCTAGCCTGGGCAACAGAGTGAGACCCCCCCACCCTCCCAGAAAAAAAACCTTTATTATCTCCAAAGTTTCTTACTATATTATATACAATTTATTTCATTTCAGTCCAATTTGGTATGATTCAATTCAGTCAAATTCAGAAAATAATAATATTCAGAACATACTCATTATGTTTGAATACTTGTTCTAGGTCTTCTTTTGGAGTGGTTTATAGTGCAATGAGAAACAAGGGTATGTCTTTAATATATTCTAAGCTAAGGTGTATGCAATATACAAATTAAGATAATGATAGTGTTGACAATGCTGTTTACCTGCGATAACAGGCAAACTCTAAAATCTCAATGGCATAATACAAGTTTATTTCTCATACATATTAATTTCCAAACTGGTTTTCCTGATTGGCATATAGCTCTCAAAGTTAGGGCCCATGCTTCTTCTTTCCCGTGGTTCTGCTCTCTGCAGTACATGACTTCAAAAGGCATTATGCTGTGTAGGTCAAGCCAGAATGGAAAAACTCACGGAGGATCTCTCAAAAGTTGTTTTCCTGGCTTAAACCTAGAATTAATACTCACTACTTCTGCCTACATTTCATTGACTGGAACTTAGTCTCACTAATACAACTAAATAAAAAAGGAGGCTAGGGAAATGTAGTCCTGCTGTGGACTACACAGTGGTGTCGGATTGGATAGAACTGAGGGAAGTCTTGTAGAATCCCTCACACACCACAATGATAATGAAGAGAATTTGAAAGTTTTCCACTCCTTTAAGATGGACCAAGAAGAGGAGTAAATGTTTTGGAGAACATGCAGCCAGAGTGATTATAACTTCTAATTTGCCTAGAATATTCCATTTGCATTTGTTGTCCCAATATAATTATAAATAGGGTCTCAAAGATGTCCTACGTTAGGTGATAAATTATATGATCATCTCTACACTTAGCAGTCTTTGTCACATGCAGCTTTCGCCATTTTGAAGACTCTGCCTGTAGGGCATTTAGATTTGTATCAGATCATCCACATGTTGACCCACATTTTGTCTTGTATGTTTGTAGTCTAAACTAAATTAAGAATGTGCATCTTCTCCCAATCTTCCTACAATCTGTCTCTCTCCCCTAATTTCTTACTCACCATTTGCCAGCCAATAAGTCTATATAAACAATTCAATTGGCTACAGAAAAGACACAATTATTAGAAACCTGATGACCTAGATACCTTTCCTTGTATGTATGTATGTATTTATTTTTGAGACAAAGTCTTGCTTTGTTGCCCAGGCCGGAGGGTAGTGGCATGATCTTGTCTCACTGCAACCTTCACCCCTTCGCCTCCTGGATTCTAGCAATTCTCATGCCTCAGCCTCCTGAGTAGCTGGGATTACAGGCATGTGCTATACCCGGCTATTTTTTTGTATTTTTAGTAGAGACACAGGTTTCCCATGTTGGCCAGACTAGTATCAAACCCCTGACCTCAGGTGATCCTTTCACCTTGGCCTCCCAAAGTGCTGAGATTACAGATGTGAGCCACTGTGCCTGGTCCCTTTTTTTTATATTTAAATGCTAGATGAAAAGAGGCAAATGTCAAGAAAATAAGCAAGGTATGGGGAATGGTTCCCTCTTCTCTAAATAGCTTTTCTTCATCAGCAAATATTCAACACAACTCCCTATGCCATCTTCAGTTCTGTTCTATATAGTGAGAGTAGCTGCTGGAATTAGTTGTACTATAAATTACTGAACATAAGTTATAATTATCTTATACTGAAATTATTAATTTTCTCCTAAATATGGGCCAGGATGTTCAGAAAAATGAAAATACAACAGATTATAGATGTGGAAGGGAGATTTAAGACAATGTTTTCTGTCCCTTTATCAGATGGGGAAACTGAGTCCTAGAGGAATTAAAAACCCTCAGAAGAGTTAATAGTAGGAGCCAACACTATGAGGGCTTAAGGTGACCAAATTGCTGCTCTTTCAGCTACCTACAAAAGGATTTTAAAAGGAGCTGAAGGCTCCTTAGTAAACTAACACAGGAACAGAATGCCAAATACCCCATGTTTTTACAAGTGGGAGCTAAATGATGAGAGCACACGGACACATAGCAGGGAACAGCACACACTGGGGCCTACTGGAGGATGGAGGGTGGGGAAAGGGAGAGAATCAGGAAAAACAACAAATGAGTACAAGGCTTAACACCTGGATGTTGAAATCATCCATACAACAAGCCCCATGACACAGTTCACCTGTGTAACAAACCTGCCCATGTACCCTTCAACTTAAAAAAAAAAGTTGAAAAAAATAAGAGTTGTAAAAGGAAGAATTAGTTTTCAGCTAAACAGAACATCTGAATTCAGTTATTTTGGATAATTAGTTCAGTAGTCAGCAAACTCCAAAGTTTTTAAATATCGCATGCATTTATTCCATCAAAGAAAACTGTAACAATGAGATTGTCTTGATGGCATGTAGAAACGGGACCCTAGAGGAGGATGTGTACTCTGTCTAGGAAAATGGAGTGGAAGAACAGTTTGGCAAGCTCCCAGGTCACAAGTTATAGTAAGTACCTTTTGTTCTTCCATTATCCATCTCCAGAAATCTACCAGGCACCCTCAAGGTCTACTCAATTTGTACATCAAAGACAGATGTTACGAATGAAAGAGAACCAATGGGAACCTGCTTTCCCTGAGATCCCCCTCTAAAAGTTAATCTTTAAAGGAACAAAGGCAAATACACTTCTAAATAGGCATTTTTTCCCCCTCAAACAATAGATTTCCTCAGATTTCTGGGAACGCTAAGAACACTATATTTTTGTTATAAATGTTGCATGCCAGCATATGATTATGAAAGCAAGAAATGAAAAGAAACAAAAAACCCTACGAATACTTTTTAAAATCACAGGTGAGGCAGATGACACTCTTAAGAGCCACAGCATCCTCAATTTTCAGAAAAAAAAAATCAACAAGCACAAAAGTGAAAAATACACTATAGATTATATGTAAATCTGTCAATAAAATGCTTTTATCATCATGTCCAGATTTCTTGGGTTATATTTTGTTTGGAAAGTAAGCAATTTCATCATTAGGTTAATGCTCTGCAGTGCTACAATTCCACTTCCTGTGGAAGAGTTAGGATCACGTAATCATGAATTTCAAAAGGCAGGCAAAACCAGACCCAGAAAACGTTCTGCGTGCTGTCAATACAAATGTTGTGCTCTAATTTTCAAGGTCAAAAAGATAGGATAGGAAGATTAAAGAAGTGTGCATGAAATACATTAATATTGACCTGAGTTTTTGTGTTACTATGTGTTTACTTACTATGGTGTTCAATGAAAAGATGCTGGTCTTGGTGAGTGTACAATGTGTGAAAGTGTCACCACAGGGACCAGGGTGGGCTGGCATTAGGTCTTGGACTGGAGTTGGGTTCCAAGGTGTTCTTTGCAGCCAAAAGTTAGTCAAGAGAAGAAATAATAGCTAACATTTAAATAGCTTTTGTAGGAAGGCACTGTTCTAGGCATTTTATATATGTATTGACTCATTAAACTCACATCAACTACCTTTAGTGTTACAGTATTCCTGCCTTATCTGCAGGGCATTATGTTCCAAGAACTTCAGTCGGTGCCTGAAGTCTCAGATAGTTTGTGACTATTTATACCGTTTTTTTTTCCCTCTATACATACATACTTATGATAAAGTTTAATTTACAAATTAGCCACTGTACGAGGTTAACAGTAGCTAGTAAACAATAGAACAATTAAATAAGGTTTACTTTAACACTGATAATATGAAATGTATAGGTATTTACATGACATTTATAGTATGCATATTTTAAAACTCTCAAAATAAAACTATAAATTTTATGCATGCATGCATATGTGGTAAAGTTACAAAATCATGTACACATATTAACTTTGAGAAATTGGTTCTCTATCTGGAGAGGAAGGGAGAGAATAGGGAATAGAATTTGGAAAGGATACACTGATTACTACTAATTTATTTTAAAATATCAGAAGGAAATATGACAAAATGTTAGTATTTGCTATTTTAGAATAATGAGTTATTAGTATTTCACATATCCTCAGAAGTTTTTCCAGTATGCTTAAAAGAAGCCATAATTTAAAAATAGGCAAGGAAAAATAGGTATAATTGCAAACAAACAAGTTATTAGATAACCTTAAACGTGTTTTTTAAAATTAGCTAGAAAAATGCAACCTCGGAAGAAAAGAGTAAGACAGATAAGTCAGTAAGGCAGAGATCAGTGAAAATCTTCATAGCTCAGAATAGGCTGAATAGGCATCAATTCTTAAATAGATGTAGTTTGGGAGGCTGAGGCAGGAAGATCACAAGGTCAGGAGTTTGAGACCAGCCTGACCAACGTGGTGAAACTCCGTCTCTACTAAAAATACAAAAATTAGCTGGGCATGGTGGTGTGCACCTGTAATCTCAGCTGCTCAGGAGGCTGAGACAGGAGAATCACTTGAACCCAGGAGAATTAGGTAATATTAAGAGAGTCTTTAATTACCTGGAAGAACAAACAATATTTTTAAAAAAGAAAATTCTAGGGATTCACTTGTGCAGTTATCAAAACTTTATAAAGTTATAATAACTAATATGATGAGGTATTGATAAGTAATTGACAGGTCAATGAAACAGCATTGACGCTGAAATATTCCCTAGCATATTTTTATACAAGATGTAACAGTGTAAACATCAAAATCTATGGCAAAGAAGTGGACTATTTAACAATTACTAAGCAAATTAGCTAATTGTAACAAAAATTATTAAATATATTTGTCACAATATACATCCTAGAATGATTTAAAAGTTAAATGTAAAATGGAAATTTAAAAATAAGTAAATAGAGTATAACTATTTTTTTCTGTAAATAAAGCATCTTTAAGTTAATGTAGGCTACTCTTTGTCCTAAACTTAAGGGTTTTTTAATGCATTCTAGGTAGACCAGCAGCCTAACTCTCACAGAACATTCAGAGAAATTAAAATAAATTCTGCCTGCAATCCTATGGAAGATGAACTGGAACATGGTGTAAAACTGGGTTACAGGTCTATGTAGATCATCTGATGATCTCGGTTCTTTAAAGGAAAGATAAGTGGATCCCCTACAGAAGTTACCATGAGCCAAGAAAGACAAAGACTTATGTAAAATAGTTGCTGACTACACACTCTTATTAGTATACTTACAAGTAACAGAATTTTGAACAATAGAGCATTAGCTAAATATATCATGGAACTCTCATACTAAGAAATATTAAATAATGTTTTTGAAGATTATTTAATGATAGAAAAATCCTCATCAAAAAACACTATCTGAAAAAAACCAGGATATAGAAAAGTATATAAAATATGATCCTAATTTTGAGAAGAAAAAAAAGAAACGGAAGCAAAATACAACCAAATGCTAAGTGAGGTTATTTTCAGGTGGTATGATGATGAAAAGTTAATTTTCTAACCATTATTTTCCTGTATTTTCCAACTTTTTTTTTGCAATGTGTTTTTTTATGATTAGAATAAAAATGTTATAAAAAATTTTTTAAAGGCAAAAGCTCCCACTATGTGCTGAGCTTCCCAGAACCAGTGACCCAGGTTTCACCCTAACAACTTCTCAGTGGTGAAAGTAATGAGTTTTCCCAACATTAATATTTAATTTTCAGTGCTATACACGGGAGCAAGAAAGCCCAAAGGACACTGACCATTTCTGAGCATAATTTCTCACTCCTGCATATTGGCCACTGTGCTGCTGGCTAAACAATTTCCCCCCATTCTTAGTTACTCATTTTGCTCACGCATAAAAGATACATGTTAAATCCGAGAAACCACCCTAAGGGTGATCAATGATGAGGACAGCCTGGAGTATTACTTCGAGCTCTGAGATCAGGGAACTTGGTAACCCTTTGGACTAAATTTTGAATTGCAGTTGTACGAGACAATGAACATCACTTTGGGGATGGGGTTTTTCACTGTATATGCCAGAATTCAATTTGGCAGGAAACTGCAAATACTTTGGGTAACCCAAAGACTGTTATATCTGGGTTCCGGGGTGCCTTCAGTTCCCCTAAGAGGACGTTTGGGTCATTGGTCTATCGCCCTCTCAAGAATGAGAGGGGAGACCACAGCGCAGTGCGCTCATAAAAGTAAATGCTGGACTCAAAAGTGTTTGTAGAAAGTGATTTATTTAAAGCAGAGGGAGAAAAAAAGAAGGAGAAACAGCTAACTAACTCTCACACTGAGTGAGAGAAAGAAAAGCCGCTCTCACACTGAGTGAGAAGGGTTCCCAGAGGGGGAAAACCAGAGGGATAGCTCCTTTTACACTGAGTAAGAGAGTCCAGAAGGATGGTATCCAGGAGAGGAAAGACAGCTTCCACAATGAGTGATATGGAATTGAGAGAGAGAGAGCTTGGAGTTTACGAGAGGAAAAGCAGCTTCTACGAGAGTGTGTTCGTGGAAGGGGACCGAAACATGGAGTCCAAAGCGGTGTGGAAGAAGGGGACTTTATCCTGGGAGGAACCCCCACCTTCTCTAAGACCTCAGGCCAATGAAAGGAGTTTCTTAGAATTTCTGCTATAGTAATTGACTTTTTGACCCTTTCCCATGCCCTCAAAAATTAAAACAGAGACCATTAAATCTCCCGGATGGAAAGAGATGGGAGGGGGGCATGGTACTGGGAAGTTCTTGCCCTTAAAACTATGCCCCCTCGTGGACCTGGAAAGAGAATACATTCCCTCAAGACCATCTTCATGATGTAGGGTTTCCTAAGAGGACATCCACTACACAATGAAATAAATGTGCCCCGGAAAGACCTGCTTTCTGCATAACCAGCGGGGTTTCATAAGCCATGTCGAAAATGGGATAAATGTTACCTATTATCTTGGAAAGGTATATGCTGCCTGTACTGTTCACACACCTGGGCTTTTAAATCACTACACAAATGTCTACATATTGATATATTTTTCCATGGGAAGGATGAGTGAAAACAGCCTTTCTCGGTCTCCCCTCTTTCTTTCTCTGCCTGTCTCGATCTCTATATCTGTCCCTATGTCATTCTGACTTTGTCGTTTGTTTCTCCTTCTTTGTGTGTGCTTCTATGACTGTCTCTGTCTGTTTGTATTTTTCTCAGTGTCTATCTCTGTCTCATTCTCTGTACAACATTCTTGTCCACAGAATGTTTTCTTAAAAGGGAGGAGGACGAATAGAGCATTTACTTTTTCTGGCACTATATTTGTTACTTTATATACGCTATTTAATTCAAGCTATTCGGCAATCCTAAGAGGAAGAAAAAAGTTTTTAAGAAAAAAACAAAAACTTTTCTTATAAATCAGAAAACTAAGGCTCACAGAAGAATGTTGTCCAAAGACGATCTATTCACAGAAAACAAAAGATGGCTGTTTGATAGTGAGTCCCCGTGGACCCTGGAGTAACACCCTGCTTGGTATGTGGACATGCTTGCAGAGGGCACCTTCGCTATGATACAGGGCTATTCTTCCTAATCTATAGGCTTGGAAATTCATGGCCTAAGATGTAAACTGACCTAACCCACAGGTATAGAGGCAGCAGAGCAACCAGCCCTCCACCCTTCCCACCTCCATTTCCTTCCCGCCAGATCTCTTTTTAACTTCCTGCAACCTGATCTTCATTTCTGAGCCAAAATAAACATATCCTTCCTAGGGTTTTCTAATGCTGTAGACCCAATGTCCTTCACTCAGTCCTTACTGTACTTGCTTTCTGAGGATTGAGCACCATGGAGCTCATCTTCTTAAGCTGCTCTTTCCATAGCTTCTGTAAGATAATATGGCATTTGATTTCTATTTATTCTCTGTAAAAAATAAAAGGTAAAATAGTTTGTCTACGTAAGTCCTCACCTAATGTTGTTGTTAGGTTCTTGGAAACTGGAAGTTTACACAAAACAATGTACAGTAGGTTCTTCAATAATGTCATTTCCTTCAATGTAATTTTTTTATAATGTTGATGTGAAAAAAAAGATTGGCTTTGTTTATACTTTACTTCACTTAAAGTCCGTTTCCAAGAATATACTGGTAATGTTAAATGAAGACTTACGGTTCATGCATTTATATATGTGTAGATACATAGGTACATATACATCTATCAGGGAAGTAAATGGGGGTACATAGCTGGGAAAACCAAGCAACATAGAAACGGACACATACTAGCTGCTCAATATACTAATTTGTTGAATTAATGAATTAACCAACGCATAGAATTCTCCCAATCTTCATCTAAGCCAATCTTTCACTCTAGACAACTAGAAAAGTGCCCCTATAAATGCAGTGTGTTTTCTTGCTCACATCCCTAGACCTCATTTAAGATCCGCCCCTCTCTGTACAAATGCTATTTATATCCTGACTGAAACCATCACCAACCCACAGAAAATCTCCTTTGTTGCTGTGAAATCTCCTTTGTTACTCTTCCTTTCTAAATGTTTATGACAATGTTCACCTATTTAGCAATTTATCCTTTGCTCCTCTGTCGTTTTTAATCATTACTTAACTTCTGTGTTGTTATTTCACTCCTCCCTTGTTGTCATTGTCTCTTCACTTCAGAGAGCCTCACTTCTGTCTTTGTTGTGTCCCTCTAAGAGAAGATGCTATGTCCCTCTAAGAGAAGATGCTAGTATAAGTAAATGCTTAATTTATTAATATTTTGAGTGCAAGAGACCAGCACTCTTAAGGATTGCTAGTTTTTATGCAGTAGAATGGAAAAGAGAGTAATAACTAAATTTTCTGAGAGTCTCCTCTGTACTAGATGTTCTATACATACATCTTGTTTTATTCTCACCAGAAATTTATTAGGTAGGTTTCATGTTATTTACACATGAGGAAACTGAAGTTCAAAATTATTTGATCAGGTTCATTCATCTGGTAAGCTGGAAAGCTGGGGCCTGAAAGCAACATTCAACTCTAAAGATTATGTTCTTAAAATTACGTCACACTAAACAATAAAGTTTCTAGAAGAATAGATGGGAAGGTATCATCAGGAAACTTTTTGTTAGCAGGATACAAATAGCACTAACCACTAGGGAAATAATTGATTAACTGGACTTCTTTAAAATTAAGAATGTCTGTTCACCTAAAGGTATCATTAAAAGAGTGAAAAGGTAATGCATGAGTTGGGAGAAGATACATATATACAGGCAAAATTCTTGAATTTAGAATATATTCTATCCAAAATATACTCATACAGTATCCAGAAATACTTTAAACATTAATAGGGAAAAGACAAATAACCCATTTATGGGCAAGAGACTTGATAGACCCTTGATATAGGAGACTATCCAAATGGCCAGTAAGCATATGAAAACTTGCTCAACATTACTCAAATTTAAACGCAAATGAAATACCACTACCACCACCAGAATGGCTAAAATTAACACAATGGATAATACCAAGTATTGGCAGGAATGTAGTACAACTGAAATTCTCCTTATACTGCTGGTGGTAATATAAATTGGTATAGCCACTTTGGAAATGCTTTTGGCTGTTATCTTCTAAAGTTCATAAAAACTACAAATTTCATCTACTCTATGACAACAGTTTCACTCCTAGGTATATATGCAAAAAATATTAGTGCACATGTCTACTAGAACACATGTACAAAAATGTTTACATCAGCTTTATTTATCATAGCCAAAGACTGTGAACAACCCACATGTCTACTGACACCGGAATGGCGAAATATGTTTTTGTACATTCATACAATGGCATACTACACATTGAATGGATGAATAATTCCTACTTGAACATTGGTGAATCTCAGATTGTAGAGTGAAAGAAGCCAGACACAAACAGTACATTCTGCATGATGTTCTGTATGTGAAGTTTAACAACAGGCAAATCAAGTTCATAGTTATAAAAGTTCAGAATATGTCTTGCCTCTGTTGGGTGGGATTGAGGGTGTTGGTAATTGACTGGGAAGGGATGGGGGTGAAGCTACTGGAGTGATGAAAATATTTCATATTTTGATTGGTATGATAGTTATATGGTATATACATGTATAAAATTAATCTGTACAATTAATATTTGTGCATTTTATATGTTAATCTCAATTTAAAGAGCAAGTAATCAACCAAACAGCACTCTATCTCTCAATGAGAAGAGCAAGGCAAATGGAAATATACTTGTAACTATACCAGTTTCCTGAATAAGAATTTATGTGATCTCTCCACTTTATATTAATAATTGAAGTCCAAGGAAAACACTTGTCTCTCTTGACACTCTGACATGCTTCCCTTTATCAGATAATAAAACCACCATACGTCCTGTCATGTCTCACCTCTGTCAGGAAGCACACACGAATTCAATACTAAATAAATCATTTTAGCCTCGGTTTTAGTATATTTACTTTAATTCTTTCTTTCTGCTCCTCACTCCCCAAACTCCAGCCTCACCTCCATTCTGATGAAAATGTTATATGTATGCCTTCCAGTACCTTAAAACCATGTTGGATGAAGGTAAGAATATAACATGATTTACTAAATGAACAAGGTGCTTAGCACAGAAATTGAAGCGTGATATAAAAGGAGAGTAATATTCAGTGTCAGAAAACTTTAGCTTGACTCTTTATGTCCTTTATTACCTGTGAAATCTTGGGTTCAATTTGTTGAACCTTGGTCCTGTCACCTCTAAAAACCAGGCTACCCCTATTTGTCTCCCAGTATTGTGAATATCTCTTGGGGCAATGCATGTGGGGAAAACACTGTGAGCTGGAAAGCATAGGTAGTAGGGTTCACCTGGCTGCCAATATAGGGGTGCATGGGTCTGACATCAGAGAAGCAGCAGGTCTGGATGTCCACTGCAGCTTGAACATCTCATTGCTCTCCATATGTCACTTTTTCTCTGACCCACATTTCCTTTCTGGAACTTAGTGGGTGTTCTCACTAATGAACAGACCTTCTACTGCCAGGAAGGAGGACTCTCAACAAGAAGCCTGTGGGAGTGTTTTAAAAGGCTTGGCTGGATAATGACCAAGGAACTCAAACCACTTATCTACCTTCTTTTCTCCTTCTTTAGAGAAAAAGCTCCTGGACACTTTGGTACATCTGATTACAGAAGAAAGAGATGAGAAATAGCTCTGAGAACAGAGTGAACAATCTTTTATCCCCCACCCCATCAACATTCATGACAATTGGTTTCCTTCAGTTTTTAAGAATTACTACATATCAGATTCCAAGAAGCTCAGGCAATAACATAGTAGACACCAATGTCTCCAACATCCTTCTGGAAGAGCCGTTGATATTTTGCTAAATATACTAAGATTAAATTACAGATAGAGTTGAAGTTCTACTCTGCATCCTTTGTCTTTCTCTCCCCTCCCTTGAGGTACCTCATTTCTGAGGTTAGTGAAAGCAATTTGGATATATGCTTTTGGTTTTCCATCCACAGTCTTCATATAATATGGTATCGGTATCATCAAAGTCACAGAAAATGCATCTAGCCCTGTATATCCTTTGTAACTTGCTTTTCTCATTTATCACAATGCAGACACAATTCATTCATTTTAACTGCAATGTATAAATCATCACAGATTTGTCCATTCTGTTACAAATAAATAGCGAGATCCACCCTACTTCTACCATTTTTAGCTATTTTAAATTGTGCCACAATGAATATCCTTGTGTAGATCTCACTGTTTATGAACTAGGATATTCCATTTAAAAAAAAAGTCTAGAATGGATGCTGAGAAGCAGAATTGCTCACTTGTACAGTGTGCCTATCTTCAAATAAATTAGATCTTTCTAAAGTGGTTATAACAATTCAAAGCGCCACATCTTTTGGCCACAGTTGGTATAATCACATTTTTAAATGTGTGTCAATAGATGGGTTTGTAATGCTATGCTACTGCAATTTTAATTTGCCCTGAATCCCAGAGAGGCTGAGCAAATTTTTCATACACTTATGGCTGTAGGAATTTCTTTATCTATAAACAGTCTTGTTTATGTATTTTGCACATCAAATGGTTGATTAGACTGTTTGGATAATTCTGGTTCCAGAACATTTTAGTTCTCTCAGCAAAGCTCAACCCGCTTTTCTCACACTTCTAATTTTCAGAAGTTTCTTTTTTAAAATTGAACCCAAATCTGCATTGTTGATATTTCTATCCAGTACACTGGTTTTGCACTCTGGGATGACACAGAATAAGTCTGATCTTTCTTTCATATCACTGCCTTACATATCCATTTTTCCATTTATTTATTCATTCATTCACATATTTACTCATTTATTCATTTCAGCAAACATGAATTAAGTACTCACCAAAGTCAGGAATAAGACCTGGGTCAAGTCATCAAGGAGATAAGTTTAGTAAAGGAGACAGACATCGAATTAACTAATGATGCAACATGGTAAGCCCAGCAATAGTGGTATGTACAAGAAACAAAGATAGGACAGAATGAGGATGACTTTAACAGATATTCACCCTCTCATCACACCATTTATTAAAATAGACATTTCTATAAAACTTGCCTGCAGTTAAGTATCCCCTGCCGTAGGCCTCTTGTATATCTTTTCCCCATCACCTGGCCAGTCTTCCAGGGAAAGTTCCCCCCAGTATTTCTATATCAATTAAGGGGGTGGCAGGGTGTGAGAGGTATACTGGGACCTTGTCTGTGCTGCAGCTGGCCTCCGTTCTGATGGGTTGGTGCCCAGAACTGCGTTACATATTTGTCCTTTTTGGAAGGAGCTACTTTCACTTGTATCCTGGTTACAGGTATTCTCACCATCCCAATCACTCTCTTTCACATCTGTCTTTATCCTTCATACATTATAGTGCTCAAAATAATACATAGGTTCATGGGAAGATAGTCTAAGCACGGTGCTTAAGAAAGGTCAGTGTCTTCATGAAACATCTACATGTTTTTAAATTGAAGATTATGATTCAGAAGGCCTGGGCTGGGGCCTGAGATTCTGTATTTCTGACAACTTGCCTGGTGATGCCAATGCTGCTAGTCTGAGGACCATATTTAGAGTAGCAAGGGTCTTTCCAGCTTAAAAGGTAGTTGAACCCACACCACCATAATTCTGACCCAACACTAACAACCCAGCCCAATGTCAAATCAGTTCTTTGACAACACTGTCACACTATATACACATATTGACCTAAGTTCTCTAAGTCTTTTTAGGAAGGGCAAAAGTTAAAGCCAATACTACTTCATCTTCCCTTTATGGAGATATGGTTTTGCATACACATATCTCTTTGCAACTATACTAGTTTGGAGGCTAGTGATATTGGGAGGGGCCTACCTGTTCCTCTGCCTGTTAGTCCATAGAGAAGGTATACCTAGTATGCATCCAACAATGCACCTCAGCTTCTTTAGCTGGATAAAGGCCCATATATTAAAGAAATCCTCCATGGAGCTAAGGATCTAGGACACATCTTTACAATGTTTCATTCATTCCTTCAACAAATGGTGCATGAACATTCATACCTGGTGGTCATTGCTTTAGGTACTGAGACAAAGTGCTTCCTCTCATGGAATTTATATTCTGCTGGGGTCAGATATGCTACAAAAATACATGAATAAACAAGAATAATTTTTATGGTGGTATTATGCTGAAAATCATAGCAAGAGGTGAGAGTGGCAGGGTGGCTCCTATGGATTGGGTGACCAGGATGATGTCATTTAAGTTCAGATCTGAATGACTAGCAGGAAGAAGCCATGTATAGATAATAAGAAAAAAAGCATTACAGGTAGGAAAATAGATGGTACTAGAATTTGAAGCAGGAAAGAGCTTAATATGCTCACAGATCAGGAAGGTCAGTAAACTTCCTGGAGCATAATGAATGAGGGTTGGGATAGAACACACTGACATTGAAAAGGTAGAAAAGGGTTAGATCCTGCTGAGCTACATAAGTCAGGGTCAGGAGTATAGATTTTATTCTAAGTGTGATACGCAGCCTTAGGGACCATTGAGGTTTTTGGATTTTGGAGGTAGAGTCTATAAGGCTTCAGATAGAATTACTGGGTATCTACTTTTTCTGTTTGTTTTTGGCTTTAGCAGTCAGTTAGCCATTGGGGTCATTACTTGGTTGGGGAAAGTTGTTGTATGGGTAATGTTTGAGGAGAGAACACAAGAGTTTCATCTGATCATGGTAAGTTTCAGAAGGCTACCAGTCATCCATGTGTTGGTGCCAAGCTGACTGTTGGAAACAAGAGTCCTGGAGAACCAATTTGCTGTCAGGCAAGAGCAAAAGACCTGGCACATTCAGCAATTGGTTCTTAAGGCATATCCATAGGGAATGTCATACTAACAAATTGATCAGAGGAGGAAAGACCAGCAAAGGAAATTGAGAAGTGGCCACTTCAGGCAGAGGAAAAATGAAAAGAGGAAGACTGAAGACACGGAGTCCTGTGAGCTCAAAGAAGTGTTTCAAGGAGGCAGGGGCTGACTATATGATACTACTGTAAGGTCATGGTAGCTAAGAATAGGGGAAAACCCACCAGATTTGGCAATACATAGATTCCCGGTGACCTTGACAATAGTGGCCTTAGTGGAGTGGTGGAAAGGAAAGTCTGATCAGATGGGTTGAAAAGAGAATGCCAGAAAAGAAGTAAAAACAATGATTGTGGATAATAAGCTCAAGATGTTATGTGAAGGGAGTGAAGAGAGTGGTAGTTGGAAGGAAACAATAGATCAGTTTTTTAATAGGAGATCCAAGAGGATATCTGTATAATAATGAAAATGGACTAGTTGAGAGGGATAATGTGATGATTCAGGAATAAAGGAAGATAACTGCAGGCACAAAGACCTTCAGAAGGTAAAAAGGATAAGGATCCAGACCAAAGCATTAGGAATGATCTTTGATAGGCACAGAGACATTATCTTCATAGAGACAGGACTGAAAGAGACAGGGTAGAGATACAGATAGTTTATTTGGGCAGTGAAAAGGTATAGGGGTTTCTGTCTGCCTCAATTTTCTTCTATATAAGCAGAGGAGAAATAAAATCCTTTATGGACAAGCAACTGCTGAGGTATTTCATCCCACCAGGCCTGCCCTACAAGAGCTCCTAAAGGAAGTACTCAACATGAAAAGGAACAACCAGTACCAGCCACTGCAAAAATGTACCAAATGGTAAAGAACAACGATCCAATGAAGAAACCACATCAACTAACGGGCAAAACAACCAGCTAGTAACAAAATGACAGGACCAAATTCAAACATAACAATAT
>CAUYLG010003840.1:0-25893 GCA_963573385.1 Cacajao melanocephalus
AAATAGAAATTCCATTTGACCCAGCAATCCCATTACTGGGTATATACCCAAAGAACTATAAATCATTCTACTATAAAGACACATGCACATGTATGTTCATTGAAGCCCTGTATACAATAGCAAAGACTTGGAACCAACCCAAATGCCCATTAATGATAGACTGGACAAAAAAAATGTGGCACATATACACCATGGAATACTATGCAGCCATAAAAAACGATGAGTTCGTGTCCTTTGTAGGGACTTGGATAAATCTGGAAACCATCATTCTCAGCAAACTGACACAAGAACAGAAAACCAAACACCGCATGTTCTCACTTACAGGCAGGTTTTGAACAATGAGAACACATGGACTCAGGGAGAGGAGCATCACACACTGGGGGCCATTGGTGGGGCCTAGGGAAAGGACAGCACGGGGTGGGGAGGGTCGGGAGTGATAAAATGGGGAGAAATGCTGGATATAGTCAAAGGGGGAGTAGAGGCAGCAAACTACCTGGTTATGTATACACCTATGCAACAACCTTGCATGACCTGCACATGTACCCCAGAACCTAAAGCAAAATTAAAAAAAAAAAAAAAGAAAAGAAAACAGCTTTGATAATCTAGTGTGGGCATCCTTATTTTCTTTCTTTTTTTTTACTGGGAATTCCAGGAGATCAACTAAGGACTGCCTGCTTTGTTTCTCTTCTTTTACAAAACCAGACCTATGCCAGTGTCGTCCTGCTTTATTTATTTGTTCAACTTGTTGTTTAATTCTTTTAGTTTCTAAAGGTTTTACTTTCACTGTGAGTGCATTGCTAAAAATTCTGTCTGAAGGCTGCTTGGATTCACATGCTCATTGATTCGCCCTCTACCCATTTCAGAATTAATCTGAGCAAATAGTCGTGTTTTCTAGCTGGCAAACTCTCCCACTTCTGCCAACTGACATTCTTAAATCTGACAGTGGTCAGCCTTGACCCTTGGAATGTATGTATCATTTTATTTCAACAATGTGCTTTAGGTGTCTACATGTTAAAATTTCTTAAGCAATATGGTCTGTACTTTGTCAATAGCTGCTACAAAAATACATTTTTAAATACCCAGTTGCTACATTCTTGCCTCGAGATAATTTTCTGGAAAACTTGCCAAATAACAATCTTCTTACAGATTTCTAGTAGGGATCTAATAGTTCACACTACTGGACTACAAAGGCCTATTTGGCAAATCCATTCGCTGACACACTCATATGGACGTGCACACACACACCCACACACAGAGTTTTTAAAAGCAAGATGAAGACATGCACTATTGCAAACATGTTTAAATTCTAAAATATATCACCAGAGGAAAAACCCTAACAAGTTAGAATTAGAATTCTAACTATGTAGAGTAGCTTTGGCTAAGCTACTTTCCCTTGGTGATTCCACAAAGGCAGCAAGGCTCTGTGTATGTTTCTTTGTTAAAATGCACTGTGAAATGGGGGATGGTCAACCACTCCTCAGCTTATACAATGATTATTTGGCATTTACTCTGTGCCAGAGTGATATACCAGGAGGGCATACGCTCCATTTTTTAAAAATACAGCGTCTGTCTCTGCTGCCCAGGCTGGAGTGCAGTGACACAATCTGGGTTCACTGCAACCTCCACCTCCTGGGCTCAAGTGATCCTCCCACTCACCTCAGCCTCCCAAGTAGCTGGAACTACAGGTGCACACCACCATGCTTGGCTAACTTTTTTGTATTCTTTGTAGAGACAGTTTCTCCATGTTGCCCAGGCTGGTTTTGAACTCATGAGTCAAGTGATCTGCCCACCTTGTTCTCCTAAAGTGCTGGGGATTACAGGTATGAGCCACAGTGCCCAGCCATAAGCTCCATTCTAAACTTCAATCTTGTGGAGGAATCAGAATGAAAGAAGCAATTCATTACAGGGCAATAATAGTTATGAAAGAGGAAGCACAAGGTGCTTTGGGAGAAACATCCAGCCCAGGGTGAAGCTCATCTAACCAGAGTTTCTGGAGGAAGTGAGATGAAAGCTGAGACCCAAAGAATGAGTAGAAGCTATCCAGGAGAAGAGAAAAAGAAAAGAGATTTCTAGACAGAAGGATCAGTGAATTCTAAGGTTCAGAGTAAAGAAGAATATAGTGTTGAAAGAATGAAAGCAGTAGTGCTGGATCTTAGAATGCAAAAGATGGTTGGTGAATAAGATGAGGTCTTGCAGGGTCTTGTAACCATGTTAAGGAACTTGGGCTTTATCCTGAGGGTATGGAAGCCATTGAAAGGGTCAAAGCAAAGAGTGTGGAGAATTGATGGAGAAGGGGAAGGCTGGAGGCAGAGAGATCAGCTGTTGTAAGGACACAGGGAAACTGGTGGCAAGAACTAGGAGAGTAGCTGAGAAGGCAAATTCAAATGACAATTGGAAGACTGGCTATTAGAGAGCAGGGGAAGGGGAAGATGAGAGAAAGACTCTCAGGTCTCTGGTTTAGTCAACTTGGTGGATGACAGCACCATTCTCTGAAAGAGAACACAGGTGGGTAGATGGGTTTTGGCATGCTGAGGCTGATGTGTCTATGAGGCATCTAAAGCAGATGACCAGTATAGAGTGAGTGAGTTAGCTGATGAATCTGCACTAAAAATATAGATGTGGTAACTGAAGCTAGCTAAAGGAGTGAAAGAGAGAGTTCAAGAAGAGGTGTCCAGCGATTTTATAATATAATATGGAGGTCACACGTGATTTTAGAGATGTAAGATGGGTGGGGGATGGAGTCAGAAGCCAGACTGCAGAATGAGCACCAGAAGAGGAGCAAGTAATAGGCAGTGTAGACAACTCTTTCAAGAAGATTAATCAAAAAAGGGACTAAAGAGTCCAGGAGCAGCAGCTAGGAGGTGGTTTAGGAACTGGGAGACTGGTGAATTTGAATATCAATAGAAAAATCCAGAAGAAAGAGAGGGGCTGAGGATTCACCAAAGAGAAACAAAGTCCTACTAGGTATGGCATCCAGGGACTGGGCAAAGAAGAGAAAGGGGAAAGGATGGATGTGGTGCAGTTAGAGTGCAGTGTTGGCTGTGCACTGAGTTGAAGATGTTCTCACTGATGTTTTGATTTTCTGTGTCAGTGGAAGGCAAGACAATCTGTCAGCAATGAGAGGGAGAGGCCAGGTTCAGTGGCTTCTGCCTATAATCCCAGCACTTTGGGAGGCTGAGACGGGTGGATCTCTTGAGCTCAGGAGTTCAAGACCAGCCTAGGCAATGTGGTGAAACCCCATCTCTACAGAAAAAAAAAAAAAGAAAAAAATCAGCCAGGTGTGGTGGCACATGCCTGTAGTCCCCACTACTCATGAGGCTGAGGCAAGAGGATTGCTTGAGACCAGGAGGTCAAGGCTGCAGTGAGCAGTGATCACACATCACTGCACTCCAGCCTGAGCAACAGAGCAGGACCTTGTCTCAAAAAAAAAAAAAAAAAAAAAAGGAAAGAAAAAAGAATGAAGGGGAGGCTAGATGCAGTGGCTCATGCCTGTAATCTTGGCATTATAGGAGGCCGAGGCTGGAGGATTGCTTGAGACCAGGAGTTTGAGACCAGATTGGACTGAATAGTGAGACCTCAACTCCATGAAAAATTTAAAAATTATATGGACATGATGGCACACATCCAAAGTCCTAGCTACTCTAGAGTTTGAGGTGGGAGGATTGCTTGAGCCCAGGAGGTGAAGGCTGCAGTGACCTACGATTGTGTCACTGCACTGTAGCCTGGGCAATAGAGTAAGACGACCCTGTCTCAGAAGGAAGGAAGGAAGAAAGGAAGGAAGGAAGGAAGGAAGAAAGGAAGGAAGGAAGGAAGGAAGGAAGGAGAGAAAGAGAAGAGAACGAGGGAGAAGTTTTTGCAGGACAGGATGGGGAAAAGAAGAAAATGAAGAAAATTTTCTTTTTAAAAAAAGTAGTATATTTTTAATTAAAATAGAAATACATACCTACGGTTTTAAAAACATGCGGAAGAGTATAGTGAAATGTAAGTCTGTGTTCCACCCTAGCAGCCCAGCCCTCCAGTTCCCTCTCTGGAGGCAACCACTGTGGCCTGTTGGTTCTTGCATCTTCTTTCAGAGATATTTTATGCCCTCCTCTGACCCACTCTTTTTCACTTAATATGGTATCTTGGAGATAGTGCCACATGAGGACAGATAAATCTACCCCATTATGAACCATGCGTTCTTTAAGTGGTTCTTTGTGCGTAAGTCTGGGCTCACAGATAAGAGTGCATAGGAAAAATGTGTAGCCTTGAAATTTCCCTCGAAAGAGATTATAGCAAGTTACACTGTGTTATGCTCCTCCCAATCATAGACAATGCAATGTATTAGTAAATATCTTTTTTATTTTACTCAACCTAACAAGTGGAAAGTGAAATCTTATTTTACTTTGGATTTTTTTTAATTGAGAGGAAGAGAATCTTAAAAATATTTAGAAGCCAATTTGGTCTCTTTTGTTCTTGGTGAACTGCCTGCTCACGTCCTGGCCCATTTTTCTTTTGGGTCATTGGTCTTTTTCCTATCGATTTTTTTAAAATGGAGAAGGTTGAAGTGAACAGGAGGAAAAGGTGGAAGAGGGCTAGGCCTCCAGGGCACCCACCTGGGTCCTCTATTTCTGCGGAGGAGCTGCAGACAGAGCCCTGTAGGTTCTTTTCAAATTGAACAGCTCTTAGTTGAACTGATGTCTGCAGCCTTGGCCTGTGGTTTCTTTCTCCAAGAGCTTTACAGTTTCATGAGTCCTGCGAGGCAGAGGGGGAAGGAAGGAAATCCCCATTCTCTGAGTCTGCTTTGTTGGCCCATGAAAGGATGGGGAGAAGCCTGTGGAGGAGCAGGTAGCTGGGTAGAAACAGTCCCTGGCGGTGGGTGAAGCTCCCTGAAGCTCTGAGTCAGCTCAGACCTTGACCCTGGGTCCCCTGGGTAAGGGATTTCAGAGTCTCCTTGCTGGGTCTTGGTGTTTACTTGTGGGCACAGGTGTCCTCTACTTGATCTACATGATGTGGCCTTCCAGACCTGGAGTGGACCGGCCCATCTCTGGTCTATTGTACTTGGTCATTCTGGATGCAGGATGGTCATTCTTAATGCCTACTTGGCCCAAGCTGGGCACCTTCACACATGGACTATCACCACTGGGACCACACCCTGCCAGCCTGGTCCACACCTAGTCTTAGGCCAAAGGCCTAGAAGGCCAGAGGGTGAGGAGACTGAGGAAGCAGAGTGGGGCTGGGGCATCCTTTTTCTCATCAGGTAGCGGCTCCCACCTGTTGCATTTCCCATGTCCCACAGAGAAGGTTCAGGGCCTGGAAGCCACGTTATATCCTAAACTCCTCAATAGGAATCTAAGAAAGTACCTTATCTCAGGGCAGAACTTGGAGCTTCTGTTACATATGAAATGTCAAAGAGATGTGAGCTGTTTTGTAAATGATCTTATCACAACATACAAGTCATACAGTTAAAAATGACCTAAGAAGTGAAAAGACAGAAACACATTTCAAGCATTTATTAGCACATAAGACATGCCAGGTACACACGTGACATTTGGCCCTTACCATACCTGATAGGTAGTGACCATTATTATCCCCACTTTGCAGATGACAAAAGTGAGGCTTAGGACATTTAAGTAACATTCTTTAAATTACAGGGCTAGAAAGTGGAAAGGCAGGCATTGGAACCTAGCACTATCTAATGCTATCACTCTATATATGCATGTCGATTCCCACTGCATGAATGTAGCTGTGGCGAAAGAAGACCTTACAGACTCAGCAACTAGCTTCATGTTTCTTGATGCTTTGCAGATTCTTCTTTTCCTGAAAAAGAGACCTGTGTAGGGGTTCTAGACAAAAACAGACCCACCGTGCCTTATTAAACAGGGCCCTTACCTTAAACTAGCTGAGCCTCTCTTTTGTCTAGTGATCAGAGCATGGAGCTTCCATGGCTAGGTGATGGCTTAAACTACAGAAATCATTATTGAAGGGGGCATTAATATTATCACTCCTGATATTCAAATGCATTGAGCAGTCTAGCACTTTCCTACAAAACTTTCATAACCAACACTTTTAGATTTCGCTGGTTTAATTTTTTAAAAATTCCTTGTCCACATCTCCTACCCAACTTCTTTGTTTGTGAGGGAGGCTCAAGCTTGGAATCTGGCATCCGTGGAGCTTTGACATTGACAGGTACTGGGGTACAGACCCACAACTGAAATTCAGAGGGGCAGATTATTTTATTTTTCAACTGCCTTGATGGCTGAAGGTGGTAAATATGTCACTATGTAACTGCTGAAAAGGAAATTAAACACAAAGAAAAAAATGACACACCCAATAACCCACTATTTAAAATATTCAAACATTCAAAATCCATGGACTGTGGCAAGTCTTTTTTTTTCAACCTTTTTTTCCATAAAGGTTATTAATGAGAGGTCTAATTGAATTTCTTCTTTTCTCTCTTACTTTGTTTCATTCATTCATTCTTTCTTTCTTTCCTTTCAGTTTTAACTTGTATTGTTCAGGTAGATGCTGACATTAAAGTACTACCTTTATTTACAACATACACTATTTCCTGGGACATTTATAGCGTGAACTATGTGGAAATGAGACTATATTTCTACTGATAAAAATTACTACAGTCTGTTACCTTCTCCAAAAAATCAGCGATCTTGTAAAATTGTTTCATATCTATTTTCTCTTTGTCTCTAGAACCCAACTTTTAGAGAAGTCTTTCAAAATTTCTCAAGCTACAATGTAGTAGATGGTTTCTAAAATGCTAAAAATACCAAAATAGTATCCTGAATCTCAATGCCATCTCCTCCACTGTAAGTGCCTAAGTCATTATCGTGACTGTCTTGGAGGGGGCTGGAGAGTGAGGATGAATGAAGAATGAAGCTTTTCTTTCACAGACAGTGGAACTGACCCCAATCATAGTTTTCAGTCCCTAATAAGGAAAAGTGCAGACAGTTAAAATGGCCCCAAATTAATTTTTGTTGAAGCTAGCATTTTCTTGTAGAGTTGAAAACTAAAAGGGTGGTACTAATTTACAAATAACAAGACATAGAGGAAGCTAAAAGAAGCCTAACCTTCCAGGTTGGCATTGAGGGGCAGGACCCAGCCACCTGCCACTTTGAACAAGACAACAGTGGCTGCCCATGTGGGTTCCTATGTTGAAGAAGTATGCTTCCTAAAGTCCACTATTGCTCTTCTGTTATCTTAAAGGGAGCATATGTATTGGGGGTAACCAGAAAGGAAAAGGGGAGAAAGGAAAATACACTCCCGAGTTAGAGAAAATTTGTGACTTGATATCTCAATGAATGTGAATTAGATTTCATTGCCAACTGCACCCATAGTCATAGTAAATGGAAAAAAAAAAAAAAAAAGGAAAATTGCAGTTTCTGGACTGCTTGGATTAAAGAAATCAGTGAGAGCTCCCTGGAAGTTCTAAGAGTTGTTTCTTCAGCTCTCTCCTCTCCCCTACTTTTCCCCACACCTGTTTTCTCACTCTGGCTTATTTGGAGGTGGTATTAAGAAACCCATGTCTGAAGAACATGATCTCCAAGAAAGGCATTGCATTGTCCATTTGGAGACAGGCTCGGTTATGAATCCTGGCTCTCCCACTTGCGGGCTGTGTGATACGGTCAAATCACTTAACATTTCTGAGGTTCAGGGTGCTCATCTGTGAAATAAGGACAGTATGACCCATCATGTACTTTTCAGGGGGACTGTGAAGAAATATATAAATGCAAGCTTCTGGATTCTAGTTTTTCCCCAACCACTTTCTAGCTGCGTCATTTCACAAAGTAACTTATATGTGCCTTATATATGAATGAATTTCCATCTTTGTAAAACTAATACTCATCTCATATAGTCAGCAATAATAATACTTACCTCAGTTAGTCTTTTAAAGGTTAAAGGAGATGAAACACCCCTTGAAAGTATTCGGCACATAGTAAATGCTTTAATAAATATTAGCTGTTATTATTATTAATATTAAATAACAAGTGTAAAGTGCCTAACACTTGCCTGAGAAAGTGTGTTCTATAAATGGTTACACATTAGTTTGAAGCTGTAACTGTGTACACGTTGACAAATCTTCAACTATTCAAGCTAAATACACAAGTACACATATCTCTAATTTTTTAATGTTTTATTAAAGTATAACACACATACAGCAATGTGCAGGTGTCTTAAATATAAATTTAATTATATTTAACTCTGTTTTTAGATGATTTTAAAAAGCTAGACACTTCCTCTGTTAAGTTTTTCAGTTAAAAGAAAGGAGATTAATTTATTGAATTAAAATATAGCTGTATTCAGATGTATTAGTCTGTTCTCACACTGCTATGAAGAAATACCTGAGATGGGATAATTTACAAAGTAAAGAGGTTTAATTGACTCATAGTTCTGCATGGCTGGGGAGGCCTCAGGGAACTTACAATCATGGCAGAAGGGGAAGCAAACATCCTTCTTTACATGGTGGCAGGAGAGAAGTGCAGAGCAAAGGGGGAAATCTCCTTATAAAGCCATCAGATCTCATGATAAAACCATATAAAACAATCACATCTCATAAGAACTCACTCAATATAGTGAGAACAGCATAGGGGAACCCCCCCGTAATGTAATCACCTCCCACGAGGTCTCTCCCACAACACGTGGGAATTACAGTAACTGTAATTCAAGATGAGACTTGGGTGGGTGCACAGCCAAACCATATCATCAGATATTAGAAAAAAGAAATGCTACATTAAATATACACATTTTTAAGCAACAAACAGCATGCATTTTATTAATGTAATTACTCCATCTTGACTACACTCCAAAGATTCCTTGGAGTCACCAGAACATTGGCAGTTGCTGCAAAGAAGAGGTGGTGACACTTTGATAAAAGTGCCTGTGAGTTTGACCTCTTTAGCACCCCTGATCTGGGATCTTAATTTTTTTCCCCTTAATTGATTACATCTTGCAGGAAGTTAAATAGCTTCTTTGAAAGTGCTTGACAGACAGATATTTTACATAAACATCTGTTTATGAAGCATAAACACCAACATCTCCGGCTTTGAAAATTCTGAAAGCTTTGGCTGATTTCACCTATTACAAGCAAATGACAATTCCTCTTAGCAACTCTTCTACCTAGCAGTTGACATGTTTATTTTGACAATGATTGTAAAATTCATTCTGATTTCTAAAACACCCAAATGTGAAAAAGCAGGAGTCTTAGAATTGAGAAGACATTATTTTAATACTTTGCAACATACATTTGACCAAAAGCAATACAGGTTATCTGTGTAAAAAAACCTGGATGTTGTAATTGTGACTCTCTATCTGGTTTTGTAATTTGGGAACTAAACTGCAACAAGGGCCAGAGATTTGAAGCGGGAGTCTTAGATATTGCATCCAATGCAAATATCACTTCAAGATAACTTGTCTTTCATATAATCATCACATTTTGAAGTGCCTATTCTGTGCCAGATATGTGCTATGTACATTCTCTTTTAGACTTCATAAAAAATTGTATAAAACTGGCCATATTGTTCATTTCGACAGATTAAAAAACTGGGGCTCAGAAAAATAATTGTTCCAGCTAACTCATCTGTGTGGAAGATCTTGAATTTGAACCCAAGACTTGAATTTGACTCCAAAGCTTAGACTCTTTCAAATACAATAACTTTCTCCAGTTGTGTCATGTTAAGTATGTTTAGTGTACTCAGAACACAAAGAATGACTCCAAGGATCTGTTAGGGGCCAAAGAAGGAATAGTGTCACACATACACCACACACACACACACACACACACACACACACACACACACACAAATTCTTAGGGAGTTTCCCTAATGAATTCAGTGATGGCTGAAGGTGCTAAACATGTCACTATGTAACAGCTGTATAAAGCATAAAAACCTCACTGGTACAGACCGTTGGAGGGAGGGTTGGATTGAATTAGTAGAAAGTATGAATTTTAAACTCATTTACATAATACAGATTTTCCTAATCCCTTATGGATTTCAAAATGGATTTCCATCCATTCTCTCATTTCATGATCATAACAACCTCTCAGACTAGGCAGAGTTGATACTATCAACCCAATTTTACAGGTAAGAAAAATAAAGGCTGAGAAAGTTAAGTGCCTTGCCTATGGTAGGAGAGCTATTTAATGACAAATACACACCTTCTTACTCTGCAGAGTGACCTAACAAATTCCTTCTGAATTACCAGATAATTATTGGATAAGAATGATATGTATTCTTATGTTAATTAGTCATATATAAGGGATTGCCTGAAGTGCTCAAAGATCTATTTCAAAGATTTCCCCTGTAATCTCATTTACATCATTCTTCTGCACTACTTAGCAAGACAGGGTTTGCTAAATGGAAGGAAAATTTCTACCCAGATCCCAATCAAGTTATTATAAATTCCAAATTAATAGGGTCTAAATAAACAAAAGCTTATTATGGAGCTAAAAGCTGATAATATTATTTGTTTCTGATATCTTTTCTCATTTGCCTCAGCCCCAATTTAAGCATTTTATCTACTGCATTTTTTCTTCCTGTTTCCTTATTAGAGAAACAGGGCAAGAGAGGCATAGAAGGAAAGAATTACTGGTATGTGAATAAAATTAATAACCTGAAATTATAGAAGGAGGTGAAAAGGCATCTTTTTGGTAATTTATCATAATGTTTAGTAACAGCAATTTGCAGTAATGAAATAACTAATCTTTACTTCTCCTGGGTATGTGTTGTATTTATCGGCTATGCTTTACTTACATATTTTTTATTACTCCATTTCCTAAATTATTTAAACTTACAAGGCAACCTCTAACTTTCTAATGGTAAGGCAGGCTTTGGGAATGGGAATCATGAAAATAATGATTTCATTTTTTACCCGTGTTTTTAGGGGACTGAGATATCTTTGTCATTTACCTGGGATTTATAGGGACCAAAAAGCTGCACATCATTCACCAGTGGGGACAGGCAACCCAGCCTGAACTCCAAGGGCCAGAAGGACTCGTCTCTATGAAATAAACTTGATATAAATAGCATCTGGGTGGAAATCTGGTTTTCCTTGTACTGGGTTTCCTTACCTTTTTAGAAGAATCCTAAGGGATTAAGACGAGTGAGGGACAGGCCAATAGCATGAAAGGCCCAGCGCCTCTTAGAGATACGTCTTCCATGATTAAAAAATAATGAATTTTTTCTTTGCCAGGTGCAAGGAATAAACACTCTTGGATTCTCTCTGTTCTGTGGTTTTCCCTCTAATCTACAAACACAGCACAAAGGCTCCTCTGTTCCTCCCCTCAATCGCATTTCTCATTCAGACGTCCTTCCTGTTTGGGGTTCTGTTTCTTACTTCCATTTGGTTCTTTGCTTTCCTGTAGGGGCTTCTAAGTCTGTTTGTTTTCAGGTTTCTCACATTTTTCTAGTTTTGAATTGTTCCTTTCTGCAGCACAACCTCTATGTGTCGCTCCTTTTTCATTTCCCTGCCTGTCTATTGTGTACCTGGTATTATTCATCAGCTTTGCTTCGATTTACTTCCCTCCTCCTAGCTCTTATTTCTTTATCTCTGGCCCCTTACTTCCGCTTCTCGATTCTCCTGTTCCCATCTCGATGCCCTTTGACCAAACATCCTCTCCCCACCCCTACTTAAAGCATCTGAAGAAACACTCCCAACTAGAATGGCGTAGTGAGCAGAGACTGGAAAGAATAGAGAGGTGGCAGAGTGAACCTGGGAAGGGCGTGCGAGGCACATTAACGACTTCCCCATCCTCTGCGGGCCTCCTCCTCTGTCCGCGTGTGTCCTTGCAAGGGAAAGACGCAGCACAAAGGAAGGGAGAAGGAGGAAATGAAGGTGAAAGCTCAGGGCACAGGGACTGCCAAGCTGTTCTTTAAATACTACCTCAGTGTTCGTCTTGGGAACTCTGCAGAACAAGGCTGTATTTAAAGCCCAGAGCAACTCAAATCAGCTTCCCCAGAACTGGGATCCAGACGCTCTTGAAAGGAAAACTGCAGGGCAGTATAGTCAGAACGTTTCCACTTGACCCTAAATTACTCTAAAACTACTTGTGGGAGAGTGCTAACGCCGACCTCCAGAGCAAACGTCTGACTTCTCATGGTTGCCTATGACCCAGCTTCACCCTTGGCATTTTTTAATTTCAAAAATATTTCCAGAGATGTTTATAAATAAATCACACGTTTTAGAACCACCTTGCTGCCACTCTGATTGTACTGCAGAGGAAAAACCCGTGACAGTTCACATTGTGGAAATTTTGCTTCTCTCTCACCCTTCAGAAAAAAAAAAAAAGGAAAAGAAAAAAAAAACAAGCATAATAAGTATTTAAAAGCCAGATGAACAAGAAGCTCTCAGAAAAACAGTTTTACCAGCTCAGTCATAGTAAGAAGAACACAGTCAAATGTTCAAACAACTTGACTTTTCTTCCTTTCCCTCCCATGCCTGGGTGGCTTCTGAAGCACCGTGCAGTCTCTGTGTGGGGACAGTGGGACCCAGGAGCGGCTCCTCTCACCTGAAATGCTGCTGAGGAAGGATGATGACATCACTGATTCTGTTTTTCCTTCTTCAGGCAGGTGTCTGTTTGTTGATTTTGAAACCAAGTCCCAGGGAAAACACCTAGCGGTTCAAATTCTTCAAAACAACAACAAGCCAGTACTTTTGTAAATGGTTTTAATTTTGACAAAAGAAGGCCTTTGCTAGGGTGAGGTGAACAGGGAAAATTACCCCAAATTTATAACATTATTTTCTAGCATCCTGTGTGATGTCAGCACCCCTCCCCTCCTACCCTGGCCTATTCTTTAGAGCAAAGGGAGCGATTGGAGCTGGGCCTCAGGCATTGCCGGAGGAAGGACAATAAAGGCTCAGGCCTGAGGCTTGTGCCTGACCCTGCACTGATCGAGGGTGGGTCTGAGTGAGGCTGCACCTTCCTGCTGAGGCAGCTTCCAAGCCTCAGGCTCTGCCCACTCAGCGCTGCCGTCATGTGGGACTTCTTGGTCCACGTGGGTCCTCTCTTCAACAATATCTGCTTATTTTTGTTTTTATTTCCTGACTTCCCACAGATAACAAAAGGATGAGCTAAAAACTGACTCCATATAATAGAATGATACACACACACAGAGTTAGGAATAAATTACATTCCCACAAATACACACAAAATTATGCACTGGGATTCTAGTTTTAGTGCTCATTTTTCCTCTCAAAAGAAGTTTTGAAATAAAACAAAATGAAGAAACAAAAATAAAACACTAGAAAAAAAATCCACGGCCAGATGGGGTCCAGTGACGGGTATTCTTGAGTTTTTCTGTTTCTATTTGTTTGGAACGTTGCTGGCTTTTGATTCTTATCTTCAAGGGCTAGCGTGAAAGGGTCACTGCCTGGTTGCTGAACTCGGGACTCTCATCCCCTTTGAGGAGCTGTATCACTGTCTTTGTGTTACTGGGTAACAGATAGGGCTTGAGCAGCTGTGCACAGTGTTAGCTCCTGCACAGAGCCAAGCAATGGTCTAGCTTAGGATGGCACCCTCCCTGCTGGCCTGGGCAGGGTTCTGGGCCTCTCCCTTCTGTCCTGCCGCAGAAGGAGGGGTTTAACTGGCTCTCTGCACTCTGCAAGAAGGGAACCACCTCCAGGCTGAGTGTTTTCAGTAAAAACCCATCCCCACAACGGAGAAGCCACGAGCTCCTGTTACTTATGTCATCACACAAACTTCCCGTGTTGGAATCAGCTGAGGTTTTATTCTCACTCCGCTTAAGAACTATGACTCTAGTAGATGTATCAGTTACGTAGGACTGCCATAAGAAAGTCTCACAAAATGGGTGCATACCTATATAATAAATAAAAATGTATTGCCTCACAGTTCTGGAGGTCAGAAGTCCAAAATGAAGATATAGTCAAGGTCATGCTCCCTCAGAAGGCGCTGGGGAGGGGGCCATTGGACCCTCACTCCTAGCTGCCAGCAGCCTCAGGAGCTCCTGAGCTTAGCTGCCTTCCTAGAATCCTCCTTCCTCACATGGCCTGCTTCCTGCTTCTTTGTATCTTCTTCCCTCTGTGTGCATCTGTCTTTGTATCCAAATTTTCCCTTTTCATAAGGACACCAGTCATATTGGATTAGGGCCCAGGCCCACCCTAATGACCTTACTGGAACTTGGTTAAATGTGTAAGGAACCTGTTTCCAAACAAGACCACATTCTGAGGTATGTGATTTAGGACTTCAGTGTATCTTTTTAGGGGGACACAATTCTGCAAATAACCATCATCTACGTCGTCATTTAAATATTTTCTCAACTTACAAAAAACTATCCTGTTTTGTGAATCAGCACGAGAAATATTCTGTAACTAGAGTAAGGATGAATGAGATTCAAACAAATGGCAAAGAAGAACCACTTGAGAGGTTAATAGTGGCCTGAGCATTAGGAACTTCTGCTAGGCTTCTTCCCCTTGTGCGTGCCTGCTCAAGCCTCTTCTGATTTCCCCAGCAAACTGGGAATCTGATTTATACTTAAAACTGAGATTTCAGCTGGCTTAACATTTTTTATTTTATTTTTGACTGTCATAGTGGCTCTCACCAGTAACAACAACAACAACAAGAAACACAACTTTTCATTATCTATGAAGGAGGGGAGATCTGGAACATATATTAATATGTCAATAGGGATAATACTGGTTGCCCAGTAGCATTCACACTTATTATAAGCCTTATGTATAAGCCTTAAGCGTATTTGAGATCTTGATATGAAAAGTAATTGAAAAGAATTTTTGGAATTGGGTTGTCATAGCATTTTCTTAAGAATGTCAGAGCGTATTAGGGTTAATGAACATCTTGGGTTCTTCTGATTTCCTAGGCAATATTCATAATGAACCTATGATTCAAGCCTTACCTTCCCGGGCTTACATGTTGGTTAATCGTCTTTCATTTTCATAGCATAACTTCTGCCCCCACAGATTCTCATAGCAGCCTCTACAGCTAAGAGAAATAGATTCGATGAGCAAATGAGAAAAATGAGGAGGCTCAAAGAGTGGAGGGACCTCACAGGTGGTCCCTGGGAGTGCCAGGGGCTGCTTCTGCAGCCCATGGTTCCTGTCATTTCATCTGGCTGCTGGCTCCTCTTACCAATCCATGGTGCTCTAAAAGGTGCTGATTTCATTTACAGGGTAGGCTGGTTTTCAGTGTCCTGTTTGAACGTTCTGTTTTTTATTTTATTTTCCAGTTTTTCTAGTTGGGTAAGACTCAGGTAGGTAAACTGGATCCTAGGAGAGATTTCTCACCTATCCCACTCTGAACTATAAAGGCTTCCCTGCAGGTGGGATTTAAAAGGGAAATGAGTGATAGTTAAGCCCGGAAGAGCCAGGTGAGAGATGGAGACCAAGCCTTGTTTTTGCATAGGGGGAGTGCTTCATGCAAACGGGCGTGGGTGCAGGAGGGCTGGATAGTCTTCCTTCTCTGAGTTTTCCTCCCAGTCAGAAAAAGTTATGTTTTCCTTTCTGATAATTTACTATCAGTGTACAAAATTAGCTCAGTAATTTTTTTTTTTAATTAAAGAGGATTTCACCATGTTGCCCAGGATGGTCTCAAACTCCCGAGCTCAAGGGGTCCACCTGCTTTGGCCTCCCAGAGTGCTGGGATTACAGGCATGAGCCACCGTGCCTGGCCCACTATACAGAATTAGAGTACAGAGAAAGTAAATGTTGCTGCAATCTCAACACTTTTCCATCTCGTCTAAGGGTCAGCCACACTGGTAGTTCAGATATATCCTTCCAGGCTTTTTTTGTTTTCTGTTGTTTTGCTTCATTTTGTTTTGTTTTGAGACAGTCTTACTCTGTCACCCAGGCTGGAGAGCAGTGGTGTCATCTCAGCTCACCATAACCTCCCCCTCCCAGGTCCAAGCGGTTCTCACGCCTCAGCCTCTGAATAGCTGGAATTACAAGCACACACCACCATGCCAGACTAAGACTCAGGTAGGTAAAGACTCAGGTAGGTAAACTGGAGAGATTTCTCACCTATCCCACTCTAAACTCTAAAGGCTTCCCTGCAGGTGAGATTTAAAAGGGAAATGCGTGATAGTTAAGCCTGGAAGAGCCAGGTGAGAGATGGAGACCAACTCTTTTTGTATTTTCAGTAGAGACAGGGTTTACCGTGTTAGCCAGGCTGGTCTCAAACTCCTAACCTCAAGTGATCCACCCGCTCCGGCCTCCCAAAGTGCTGGGATTATAGGCGTGAGCCACTGTGTCCGGCCCTTCCAGGCTTTTTAGTACAAACGCTTTATTGGTCTGCATCTATATTTATATGTAAATGAAATCATTAACATAATGGAATGCCATAATCTGGTCATTCTGCACCAGCTCTTTCTCTTCGTATACTGTAGACATTTTTCCATGTCAACTAGCAACAACGATGCAACCTATTTTTCTTTTTTATAAAAGCATATTTCATGTTTTAAAATAAAGCAGTCCTTGCACAGAATCAAATCATACAGAAAGGTATAAAATGAAAAGTAGAAGTCTTCCATCATTTACTTCTAGCTCTTTTCTTGAAGTAACCACTGTGACTCCTGTAATAGTTTCTCATATGTCCTTCCAGAAAATATAATTACTAGTATCACTGAATATGTACACATGGATAACTTTCATTCTGCTCTGTTGCTTGGTTTGTTTATGTAATACTTGTTAAAATCTTAAAGAATCAAGACATACTTAATTCTTTTTAACAGATGTATAGTATTCCCTTACATGACTATACCATTATTTAACCAGTTCTCTATTAATGGACATTTAAGTTATCTTAGACTTTTGTACTAGAACAAACATCCTTTTACATAAAACTCTATATACAGAATAAAACACTGGTGTTCATTCCTCCATATTCTTGTCAGCTGTGGGCACAAGCACTTTATTTGTGTTTTACAAAAACCTTTGCCAATTTGATAGGTAATACTTTTTTTAAACTTTCATTTATTTGCTTATTAAGAAATCTATTTCATATGATTTGTTGCCCTGGGTTCCCTGTTCATGACTTTCGCCTGTGTCTATTTCAATGTTTATCTTTTTCTTATTGATTTATAAAAAAAGGTTTGCATTCTTACGTGAGAGCATGCACACAGAACTCCAGTTCTGTATCTAAGATTTTAAAAAGCAACTACTTTTTACATTTTCATGATTCTCTAATAAACTCCACAGAGACCAGGCTAAAGTTTACATTTGTTAAAGCAAATTTTCCTAGTGAAATGTAAATCATGTAAAAACTTGATAAAAGAAAGATGCAGGAGAAAAGAATAGCTTGTTTTCTAGTGTCCCTTGCCATCTGAGGAGCACTTTTAGGGAGATGGTGAATTTGCTAAGGAAATCATTCTTATCTATTTAATACACATTCCTCATTAGCAATTCTGTTATCCAACTTTAAACTTAAGCCAGACCTAAGTAAAAGTAATCAAAACCATGTTTTCATAATTCCAAATGACTCTCACTCATTCTGACTGATTCCTCCTCAGTTCAAATTACTGAAGTTTTCTCATAATACTTAAAAACAAGCCCATTTACAGAACCGTGACATCATGATGATCAAGACTGCATTCATTTTCTCCTTCACACATTTTCCTACTGGATGAGTGGCTTCCTTGTTTAAACATGGAATTCACTGATCATGAAATGGATTTCATCCAGACACAAAATATGAAAAAATGAACTCATGGGAAATGACCCTTGAAATTCACACCACCCTCAAGGCTTGAAAGGATTTTCTATTTCATCAACTTTAGATGAGCCATAATAATAAAACATAAAATGCTTTACAAAGATTAGAAAATCAGAAGTCACATACCTCATAGTTCTTCCCAAGTCTTGTTTTTCTTAGGCTAACTCATTCTCAGCACTTACAGCCAGTCCAGCCAGCCTCTGTTCTCTGTGCTTCCAGAACACTCTGTACATGCCTCTTTTTATCACTTACTATACAATTTTGGAATTATATGGGATGTATCTTCTCCCCAACTTGATTGCTAGCTCCTCAGGTCAAAGACCACATCTTGTTCATCTTTGTAAACCTGCTAGATCTCACAATACCTGGTACTTAATGGGCTCTCAGTAATTACTTGTTTTATTGTGTTATTGCTACTATTTTGAACTATACAGAGAATCATTTGGACCCCATTTTTGCTCACCTGTGACAAAGACGGCTGACTGCCACTTAGCCACCACTGCCCTTTCTCCCCCTTCTCCATCTTGCTGGTGGAGCCTTGATTTTGTTTGAAGGCCATGTGCTCAGGAAACGACTCCCCTTGCCAGGCTGGGGTGGAGACCTGAAGGGTGATTAGTCCAGGCGGACTTGGCAGGCTCATGCCCTTGGCCTGTGGCCCAATCTTAGCCAAGGAGGTCTGAGTGTAAGCCACCTGGGGAGCTTTGGGAAAAGGCTTTTCTTATAGTAGAGAGAGACTCGTAAGTGGACACTCTCTGTTTTCACTGGGCGTTGTTGTATTGCATGGGATGTCTGGAACCGTTGCAGACAGACATCTTGCCACATGAGTGGGGCACATCCCCAACCTACTAAAGACTGTAGAGAGAGCCTTGGTTGTTTGCTTGAGCTGGAGCCACTCTGCCTGAGACTTTCATTTTGGGAGATGATTAATCCCTAGTTGAATCCTATATACTTTAATAAAGATGGGGGAAACTAGAGAGCATTCAGGAGTCCTTTACTAAGAGGAACAGAGTGAAACTAAAAAGTTAAAAGGAATCAGAGATTGCCAGGTGCAGTAGTTCACGTTTGTAGTCCCAGGACTTTGGGAGGCCGAGCAGGGAGGATCATTTGAGTCCAGGAGTTGGACAATAGCCTGGGCAACATAGCTAGACTCCATCTTTACCAAAAAAAATTTAATAAATAAAAAAATTAGCTTGGCCTGATGGCATGTGTCTGTAGTACTAGCTATTCAGGAGGCTGAGGTGGGAGGATTGCTTGAACCAGGGAGGTGGAGGCTGCAGTATTCTTATGGCTTATCTAAAGTTGATGAAAGAGAAAATCATGCTACTACACTCAGTTTGGGTAACAGAAGGAGACCCTGTCTCAAAAAAAAAAGATCAGAAGGTTTACCTTATGGTAGAGAAGCCTATGAAAGAACTTGGTTGCTGTTTCCAAGTTCCTGGAGCGTTTTATGGGAGGGGTGTCAAACTGTTATTCTCCAAGGCTTCTGAAGATCTAAGTGAAAGAGGAAACGGACTTAAAGCAGGAAAGACTCTGGCTGGATTTAAGGGAGAATTTGCCTGTAAGAATGATCAAATACTCACACGGGCTACTTCCATTCTGTCCCTTTGGAAGAGGACAAGAATGGGCAAGTATGAGTCTTTGAGCAGTTTATTATTCACCTACTAATGGCAAGAGGAATAACCAAACGACTACCTGAAGTTTGTAATCTTATGTTCATCTGGAGAAGAGAAGCTACGGAAACTTAAGTAGATGAGGAATCAGCTACAGACTTCCAAAAGTATCCATTAGGTGATAAGTTTCATCTGACAAAGCTGGAAATACCTGTTTTAGCTCTATCAAGCCAAAATGTCAGCCCAACATCCAGCTTATAATTTACGTTAAACACACACTACTTAATCAGAGCTTTGTGATTAGTCACATGCCCAGAACAAGGACATTGCATGAGAAATGTAGCCTCAGGGAAGGTGGCTGATTACGTCTGGGGTGCTTATTAGTAGGGCTGATCCTAATCTGAATCCACTTTGCCATGGAAGAATGTAAAAATGGGTATTGGAGATGGTCAGTCTCTCTGACACTAAAAGCTCTATACACAGTATCCAAGTCAGCAAGCAGCTCGGTGTGCAGCAGCTCTGCTTCACAGCCACTGGTCCCGTGTCCAAGGACAGGATTAAAGGAACTACTCAAAGAAATGCTACTGCAAGTCGATTTTACTAGCTGTGAAATTATGGCGCTGGATCATCATTATTCTGAGTGATAACTACCTCTCCCCTTACAACCAAATTTCTTCTTTTTCATTTATGTTACAACCAATTTTATATAAAAGCTATTATCAGCAAGACTTTCTCATTAACCCCAGAGGCTAATGTAAATACAATAACGACATCTTAAAATCTTTGAAAAGTTCCATTCTTGTTGATTTGATTATGCAGACACCACTTCATTTGACTGAGATCGCCCCTGGGACATTTCTTTTCCTTCGAAAATTTGTAGGAGAAATCTTGAAATGCAGCCCCTGCGTACTGAAATGTAGCACTCTTTCACAAATCAGCAAGTCCTCTTTCAGCCACACTGAGCACGTTTCTATCGCAGCGTTTACTGAACGGCATGAGCTGGCCCCCTCCAGTCCCTTGTTCCTCTTCTTTTGCGTGGATTCTCCAGCTCCCGTCCTCTCTTTTTCTTTTGTCTTGTTTTTGAGAACCCCATCATGCCCCACCTGATTCTCTGCAGCACAGTGGCACAGGCTCCCTGCCCTGGCAGCACCGAGAGCCTTGAAACACCTCTCCACATCAGAGGCATTCAAAAGACTTTCTCCACATACATGAGCAACCTTAGGGAAGCAGAGCCTGGGGTCACGGGCTGTCCATCCCTTTCCTTTACATCCCCTGCCCCCTACCTGCTTCGAGGCTTGCAGTGGGCAGTGGGGAGGCCTGTGGATTTAGGTGTTGCCAGCGAGGCTGTGTTATTTGGGTCCTCATTCCTTCCCTTAGCTCCTGAGGTCAAAGCATAGAACAACCCTGTCAGTAGGATGCTGGCTCCTCGAGTCTTGGCTCAGATGTCACACAGACTCATAACAAACCCTATGCTGCCACCTAATATCAGTGTGTCTTTGAGCAAGGTATTTCATCTCTAAGAGCCTGTTTCCTATAAAACACGGGTAAAAATATCCACTTCCCACATTGTTATAAGGATTAAATGGCAGACATAAAGAAAGCATTTATGTATTACTCAGTATCATTGTAGAGAAGCAAATGCCCCCCTTTTATAGCAATAATTCTCTTCTAAATACCTGCGTTCAGAAAATAGCAATAGAGAGTATTTGCCACCTGCACCCAAGTTATTTCCTTTAAAAGCACCTAAGACCTGACAAAATAGCTGCAGAGCCAAAGGCCTTCACCCTGGGGTGACTGGAGAACAGGCTGCCTCTTCCTAGAGTGACAGAGGCTCAGCAACATTGCATGTAGCACTCTCCTCCCTGGGACACCAGGAAGGTTAATGAGATAACATCTAGATGGAAAGTGCTGAATGTGCTAAATATTACCAGGTTGCAATTGCTGGAGCAAGCTCTCCTTTGTCGAGCACACATGGCTCTGAAAGAGAAGGGATAGCAGGTGAGGTGTAATTTAAGTGAGTCAAACACACCCTCTCCCTGGGCACGCCTCCGCTTTTCAGCAATATTGAGAGCCCCAGAAAAGGAAAGGGCTTCACGTCCCTACTCTTCTGCATGCAGTTCAACTAGTTCCATTCCTGGATTTAGAATGCTATCCTGCCATGTTTCTGCAGAGTATCTGAGAGGCCACTGACTACACAGCTGTGAGGGACCTACTCACCAACCTTGTGACCTGGGGTGGACTGGGGCACCTGGCTGAGTCTTGGTTTCCTTGCCTGGAAAAAAGAGATGACAGCTGCTACCTATTTCACACAGTTGTGAGGCTACAAAGCAAAAGTGCTTTGAAAATTGCAATGCATATTAATGTGAACTATTAGATGCCGCTTTCTATTCCCTTGTGTCTCATCTGACCGTAACTGATGTTAAGAAATAAAAGTTTCTGACTCTACTTGCACGCTACCAACAATGTATGGTACACCGCAAAGTCTAGTTGAATTTCCACAAGGCTGAATTATGGATTAGGTGCAATGAGGAAAGGTGGTACTATTGGTTCTATTCTTAAAGACCAGCTTGTCCATGGCCCAGTGCTTGAAGTTCGTGGATCCATTAAGCCATGCTGTTATATAGAAATAGTATTAGCTTTGATTTATGTAGCACTTGGAATTTTTCAAAACACTTCCACATGTATTATCCCAGTGCCATTTAGTGTCTATCTCTAGGTCTCTGTTTCTCCTAGATCAATCTTTTGGGATAACAGCTTTTCTCGTTGCTGTTTTCCGGCACATTGTCCCTGGAAGAGGCAAAAGCCCAGGGCTTCAAGCAGTTACGGCTTCAAGAAACCGAAGCATGACCTCGAGAGATTTGCCGGAGAGGTGGCCTCAGTGGCAGCAGTCACTGGAGAAAGGAAGACAGCTGCCCAGCCAGTCTGACAGACCGTAGACAGACAGGCCTGTTCACAGGGAGACGTGTCTCTCCACGACCCACGGCCACCATGGCGGCTTCAGGAAAGGCTCCCACATTCCCAGAGCCTCTGCTGTGGCTCGCTGACAAATCAGCCCCTCAATAATCTTATTGTATGTTTTCAAAATAATTCTCAGTAATGCCCCAAGAATGTCTGAACTTCTGTGTGAACTCTCTAGCTTGCATATTTTTCAGCTTATTAGCGGGAACTCCGATAGACAAGGCCCATGACCTTGCTTTTCCATGGACCTCTTGGCTGGGGTGCAAGGGCAGCCTCTCCTGCAGGTGAACTTGCAGTGCCCTCCTGTCTTGTTCTGATTCTCTCTCACACTGCTTCCAGCCTCTTTCTTCTCTTGCCCTCTTCATAGCCAGCATTAAAAAATAAATCACTTGGCTTTGATGATAGGTTACTCATTAGAGAAGCCACAAGATTCAGGTTCTGAATTTTCATGAAGCAAGATTCTGGAAAAAGAAGGAGAGAGCAGAGATAGTGCTGCCTTTGATGACCTGTTTACCCCAAACCCAGCGCCACTGGGAAGAGAGCACTCAGCTTCTGATTTCAGGATGACTGCACGCAACAGCAGTTCTAATACAGCTTGTCATTCATAAATCCCTGAGACATCACAGGCCCAGCCAGATGTGATGTGGCCTGGCCTAACCCTTCAGTGCAATGCAAGGGAGGGTGGAAGTCAAACCTTAATTAAAAACAAGATCTGATACTGCAAAACTACAGTTTAAAAAAATGCTTTGAATGGGCTTATTTGGGAGTGTATTCAAGTGTATGAATACACAGATTCCGGAGACGCTGTTATCCTGTTTTCTTAGATGCAGCTAATTATATAGAATCACAAAGAAGATAAATATCAGACTTCAGAGCTTTAGGATAAGCTTCTCTCCAATACCTCCACCCAGGCTTTACCTATAGATAGTGTGATAAATATTTTGATGCCACATGCCAATTCTCTGTGGATTTCCAGTTACGTGTAAAATAACCTCAGAGTTAGGGTCCTGCAACAAGGACAAGGGGCCACATTGGTAAACATATTTTAAAATAGTTCCAAACTTTTTGCTTAAGTCATCCAGTCACTTGTATATTTATTCTTTTTTTCCCAAGAAACCTTCCCTGATTACTATCGAAGTTGAACCTTTTCTCTGAAACTCCTGTTAGGTCTATGTAAGATCCTATACTCTCTTGGTTTCTGTTTTATACTTTTCATTTGTCTCTCTGTTCAACCTCATGAATAATTTTTTAACCAGTTTTTTCCTTTTTTTAAGAGACAAGATTTCACTCTGTCACCCAGGCAAGAGTGCAGCAGCCCAATCATAGCTCACTGTAGCCTTGAACTCCTGGGCTCAAGGAATCCTCCTGCCTCAACCTTCTAAGTAGGTGGGACCACAGGTGTGCGTCACATATCTGGCTAATTTTTTTAAAAAAATCTTCTGTAGAGACCAGGCCTCTCTTGTCTCGAACTCCTGACTTCAAGCAATCCTCACACCTCGGTCTCCCAAAGTACTTGGCTTACAGGCATGAGACATGAGCCACCTCACCTGACTACTACTACTTCTCCTCCTTCTTCTTCCTCTTATTATTATTCTTTTTGACTGGGCCTACTCTGTTTAACCAGTCTATTAGAATTTTTATTTCAATTACTTTTTTTTATTTTTAGAAATTCTATGTGTTTTGAAATTTGTAAGATTATTACTTTTAATCCTTTCTCCTTATATAATTTTAATCCTCTCTATTATAACTTTTTGCCAGTTAAAAGCATATATTTCAGGACATAGGAAAGGGTAAAGATTTCATGACGAAAACATCAAAAGCAGTGGAAGCAAAAGCAAAAATTGACAAATATGATTTAATTTAAAGAGCTTCTGCATAGGAAAAGAAAGTATCATCAGAGTGAAGAGATAACATATAGAATGGGAGAACACTTTTGCAATCTATGCGTCTGACAAAAGTCTAATACCTGGAATCTACAAGGAACTTAAACAAATTCACAAGAAAAAAACAAAATACCAAATTAAAAAGTGGGCAAAAAGCATGAACAGACACTTCTCAAAAGCAGACATTTATGTGTCCAACAAACATGAGAAAAAGCTCAACATCACTGCTTAGAGAAATACAAATCAAAACCACAATGAGATACCATCTCAGACCAGTCAGAATGGCAGCTATTAAAAAGTCAAAAGGCCAGGTGCAGTGGCTCACGTCTGTAATCCCAGCACTTTGGGAGGCTGAGGCAGGTGGATCACTTAAGGTCAGGAGTTCAAATCCAGCCTGGCCAACATGGTGACATCCTGTCTCTACTAAAAATACAAAAATTAGCTGTGCACGGTGGTGCATGCCTGTAGTCCCAGCTACTTAGGAGGCTGAGGCAAGAGAATCTCTTGAACTCAGGGGGAAGAGGTTGCAGTGAATTGAGATTGTGCCACTACACTCCAACCTGGGTGACAAAGTGAAACTCTGTTTCAGTAAATAAATAAATAAATAAATCAGTCAAGAAACAACAGATGCTGGCAAGGCCATGGAGAAATGAGAACTCTTTCTATACTGTTGGTGCAAATATACATTAGTTCAACCATTGTGGAAGACAGCGTGGTAATTCCTCAAAGACCTAGAACCAGAAATACCATTTGACCTAGCAATCCCATTACTAGGAATATAGCGAAAGGAATATAAATCATTCTATTAAAATATACATGCATGGGTGTGTTCACTGCAGCACTATTCACAATAGCAAAGACATAGAACCAATCCAAATGCCCATCAATGATAGACTAGATAAAGAAAATGTGGTACATATACACCATGGAATATTATGCAGCCATAAAAAGGAATGAGATCATGTCCTTTGCAGGGACATGGATGAAGCTGGAAGTCATTATCCTCAGCAAACTAACACAGGAACAAAAAAAACAAACATTGCATTTCTCACTTATAAGTGGGAGTTGAACAATGAGAACACATGGACACAGGGAGGGGAACAACACACACTCTGGCCTGTGGAGGTGGGGCACAGGGGGAAGGGAGAGCATCAGGATAAATAGTTAATGCATGTGGGGCTTAATACATAGGTTATGAATTGATAAGTGCGGCAACCCACCATGGCACACGTTTACCTGTGTAACAAGCCTGCACATCCTGCACATGTATTTTGGAACTTAAAATCAAAAACTAAAATAAAATAACGTGGCCAGGCGTAGTGGCTCATGCCTGTAACCCCCGCACTTTGGGAGGCCGAGATGGACAGATCATGAAGTCAGGAGTTCAAAACCAGCCTGACCAACATGGTGAAACCCTGTCTCTACTAAAAATACAAAAATTAGCTGGGTGTGGTGGCTCGCACCTGTAATACCAGCTACTCAGGAGGCTGAGGCAGGAGAGTCACTTGAACCCGGGAGGCAGAGGTTACAGTGAGCCGAGATCGCACCACTGCACTCCAGCCTGGGCAACAGAGAGAGACTCCATCATAAATAAATAAATAAAATAACGTGATTATGAAAAAAACTCACGTATTTTATGTGTGATGGTAGTTACAATATCTAATGTCTTTCTGGGTTTGATCCTTCTATTTGGTTTCTTGGCTATCCCCCATGGTGTCTTGACTGCTATGTGTCTTATGAGTTTTGAAGGTCAAACCGTAACCTTTGGTGC
>CAUYLG010003841.1:0-12269 GCA_963573385.1 Cacajao melanocephalus
TGTTGGCCCCCACTCTCTTCTGGCTTGCAGGGTTTCTGCTGAGAGATCTGCTGTGAGTCTGATGGGCTTCCCTTTGTGGATAACCTGACCCTTCTCTCTGGCTGCCCTTAGCATTTTCTCCTTCATTTCAACCCTGGTGAATCTGACGATTATGTGCCTTGGGGTTGCTTTTCTTGAGGAATATCTTTGTGGTGTTCGCTGTATTTCCTGGACTTGAATATTGGCCTGCCTTGCTGGGTTGGGGAAGTTTTCCTGGATAATATCCTGAAGAGTATTTTCCAGCTTGGATTCATTCTCTCCATCACATTCAGGTATACCTATCAGACGTAGATTAGGTCTTTTCACATAGTCCCATATTTCTTGGAGACTTTGTTCATTCCTTTTTACCCTTTTTTCTCTAATCTTGCCTTCTTGTTTTATCTCATTGAGTTGATCTTCCACCTCTGATATCCTTTCTTCTACTTGGTCAATTCGGTTGTTGAAACTTGTGCATGCTTCGCGAAGTTCTCGTGTTGTGTTTTTCAGCTCCATCAATTCATTTATATTCCTCTCTCTCTAAGTTATCCATTCTTATTAGCATTTCATTAAATCTTCTTTCAAGGTTCTTAGTTTCTTTGCATTGGGTTAGTACATGTTCTTTTAGCTCACAGAAGTTTCTTATTATCCACCTTCTGAAGCCTGATACTGGCAGTTCGACACACTAAATCTCCTTCATGCCTTGATCTCTTCCTGAAGAGTAGCTGCGATCCCCTGTAGGAGGAGAGGCATTCTGATTTCGGGTGTTCTCAGCCTTTTTGCACTGGTTTCTTCCCATTTTTGTGGACTTATCCACCTGTCGTCTTTGTAATTGCCGACTTTCAGATTGGGTCTGAGTGAACGTCTGGCTTGTTGGTGATGAAGTTTTTTCTGTTTCTTAGTTTTCCTTTGGCGGACGCCCCTTCCTCACAGAGCTAGGCCTTCCCGGGTTCAGCTGTGCTTACTGTGAAACTCTCAGTCCTCAGTGCTTCCAATTGCTGTTCTCCTTGTGGGGATGGGACCAGCCGAGCCCGACTCAAAGGGCACCCAGTCGCGTATACTCCGCACTGAGAATTGCCGCGCCATGCCCGCCAAAAGAGTCACGCTGGCGACACGTGTGGCTCCTCCGCCGGGAATCTCCCAGTTTGTGGGCAACAGAAATTCATCTAAAATTGTGGCGTCCACTCGCTCTCTGTGCTTTCACTGGGAGCTACAATCCTGAACTGTTGTTAATCGGCCATCTTGGATCTCTCTGCCCGGTGATGAAGTTTTTTCTGTTTCTTAGTTTTCCTTTGGCAGACGCCCCTTCTCCACAGAGCTGGACCTTCCCCGTTCAGCTGTGCTTACTGTGAAACTCTCAGTCCTCAATGCTTACAATTGTTGTTCTCCTTGTGGGGATGGGACCAGCCGAGCCCGACTCAAAGGGCACCCCATCGCGTATACTCTGCACCAAGACGTGCCGCGCCGGCCAAAAAAGTCGCGCTGGTGACCCATGTGGCTCCTCCGCCGGGAATCTCCCAGTCTGTGGGCAACAAAAATTTGTCTGAAAGTGCAGAGTCCACTCGCTCTTTGAGCTTTCACTGGGAGCTACAATCCTGAGCTGTTGTTAATCAGCCGTCTTGGATCTCTCTCGGAAATGATCTTTTTAAAGAATGGGCTGTGGCCCTCAGAGTAGGGAGTAGCTCCCCTCTGTCAACCTTGCTTCTTCCTGAACCCTGATGCTATGTACCACTGCAATTTATTAAGGGTTAATACTAGTTATAGTTCTGCAAATACAAAGATTTGTCATTAAGTCCTAAACTGTATATTTATATGTAGCAACAAAGTTATAATTGGGTAAAAATTAAATTAATCAGAGAAAAATTCCATTGTCCTAGAAAGTAGGAGTAAGAGGGACTGAGGAAGAACTTCCAACTCTCTTGTAAGTAAGTCAAGAAGGGAAATCCATCACTTTTTGGGATTTTACCTCTCTTTGGATATAAGGGACTGTAGCACATTTTTTCTTCCATAGAGTTAGGGAGATTGAGGAAATTGAGAAAGGCATGGATATCTGCTTTCAAAAAGTATTTGAAAGGTACCCACGCAATAGTGTGAGGGGGATATCCGTGCCCTGAGAGAGCCAGCACATTGCAGTCAGGCTGATGGAAGGCTATGAGAGAACTAGAAACAGATCAAAACCAGCAGCTATGCTGGAGGCCCCCATCTCTGCTCACTGGCTTTCTGTTTCCAGTCAGCTGGGAATCTGATTCAGGATTTGAAGAAAGCCTGAGAGCCATTTCCAAGGTGTCACTAACTAGCTATCTCTGAGCGCAGTTGGTGCTTAGAGGAACAGATTTCAATTATAAGGCTCCGCCTCTAATTTAGAGCTGCTTAATTTTAACATATAAAGCATGATTTTCTGAACAAAAATTAAAAATAGATCCTGCTAAAATAAATTATTAGAAAAATTAGCAAATGCCTCAGAACTCCCAATTTGGGGAGAAAAAAATAGGTCTTACAATTAGCATTATTAATAATTCCTTAGTTGTGAGGTCTCAGTGCTTGCTTAATTGCAGAAATTCAGAATCTTTCAGACTCTACATGTTAAAAATAATAGCTAGAGACTCCTTTGCCACCAGCATGTGGGTGGTAGGAGGAAGTGGAAAAAATAAAAACTCACAATGCCTAATGATTTATTAATGAGTTTCATCTCTTTTTTTAGAATTCGAACCATTAATTACATGTGTGTCTAATCACTCACTGGGGGATGGAATGTTTTCCACCATCAACTCAAGAGACAGACACACTTCATTATTTGCAAAAGAGAAGCTTAACAAGTTTAAGTTTCCCTTAAATTCCTTTAGCCATTTTCAAACCTCCACATTTGCAGACAAGCTGGCAAACAAAAGTTATCCTTGAAGCTTTCCATCTGGGCCCACTAACTTCGATTAGGAATTAAAAGCAGGGTTTATTTGTTTGTTTTGTTTTTAAGAGCCCTCTGCTAAGGCTGATGGGTCATTGCTTTGCTGGGTAGAAGGGCCCAGAACAGCCCATTGCTGTTTTTATCGTCCCAGAGGTGAAGAAAAAACCAATCACCCAGGATTTCTTCATTCATTCAATAAATGTGAAATTAATGAAGTAAGGATTGGATAGATAATTTCAGCATGTGAATTTTGTAAGAATCTCTAAGAAGTAATCTATCCTTCAGACAGGCTCATGCTTTACTGTTCTATGTCTGTGGTTAAAGACTTTAAAGGAGGTAATTTTAGAATAACACTTGCTCAGAAAACTTACACCAGGCGTTTCTTGTTGATGTTTTAAATATTATAACAAACTTGATCTCGAGTAAGTCAAAACTCTATCTTGGGTACTTCAAGCCTCTTTGTTTGTATTCCCTATCTAATTACCTCATTTTTCATTACTCTCCAGGTGGAATTGTTACTTCTGCTAAATACATTTATTTGCTTGTTTATTCAACTCTCAAGCCATTCCTCAGGATTTACGTCAGCCACCCTTGCTTCCGCCATGCTTAGTTGACTTTTACCTGCCAGGCACTGCTTTAGCTAATGGGGATAAAGCAGTAGAAAACAAGTCCTCCGCCCTGAGGAAGTTAGATTCTACTGGGTTGAGCATACAACTCCCGGCTCTTCACCAAAATAGCTTATTCCCATGTTTGAAATTCTGGTGGCTTTGTTCCTCAACTCATTGTTTGGAGGACTTTCCTGACCTCCAAACAATTAACTAACAGCACAACTAATTTACTTTTGTGTTCCTGGCATAGACAACAATGACTGGCATATGGTAAGTGTTCTATTAATGTTTATACAATGAATGAATGATTCTGTCCAACCTGGCTACTTTTTGAGATTGTGTATATAGCTATACTAATAACTTAGATTTATTTGGAGCTTTCAGCTTGCCAAATATTCTTACATATCTCCTTTGATCTTCACTATTTTTCTAATGTATTATTAGTAAGCGAAGGAGTTACAACCATCCGGATGAAGAAACTGGAGCTCTTCATGACTAAATAACTTATTTAGGCTTAAATAGCTATTGGGCAAGAAAGTCAGGATCTTAAAGTACTCCTCTTTCCATCACACCATGTAACTTATTTCTGTAACTTCTTTAATATTATTTGTATTCTTCCCTCACACCAATGGTTCTCAAATGTTTTTCATCAGAATCACTTTGTGGAGATGGGTTGTTAAAACCAGATTTTGAACTCCAACACCAGAGTTTCTGATTCAGAAGGTATAAAGTATAGCCTGAAAGTTTGTATTTTTTGCAAGTTCCCAGGTGATCCTCATGTTGCTAGTCTGAGGACCACACTGAGAACCACCATCTTAGACTACAAACTCTTTAAGAGCAAGCATTATTTTCTACGTCTTTAATCAGTTATCTGTGCTCAGTTTCTGCCACACAACTGCTCTGCTGTGTCACCTTTAATAACTCACTCACTCTCTGTCAAGGAGGTAGTTTTTTTCCCCCTCATTCTCGATCCAAGTAGCTCATGTAGTTTAAATGCATTTCACTTGTTTTGTGGCAGAGATTCAGAACAGCTGTGTGGGTTCCTCTTCTACTTGTTTAGTGAGTGTTTCTCAACTTGTTTTTCGACAAGTGTGGTCCGAAAACCACATGCAATAGCATCATCAGGGTGCGTACTAGAAATACCCATTCCTAGGGCCCAGTTCAGAATCACTGAGTCAGACTTTTTGGGGCTGGGGGCTGGTAGTAAGTCTGTTTAACAAGTGCCCGTGGAGAGTCATATATGTTCCAGAGTTGCAAACCTTTGCATTAAAACCATTTTTAAGATGCCCTTTTCCTTTGTATCTTCTGGATGAAGAACTTGAGCTTCAAGTTTCTCTCCTAAAGTTAATTTTCCAGATCTTCTCTGAACCTTCTCCAACTTGTTTGAGTAGCAGGGGATGAATTTTTGGGCATATTCTCAAAGAGTGCTGCATGCTGTTCCCATGTGTGGGTTTCTGCCCAGTATTTACAGAGAAGTTTTTTAATAGGCAGTGTTTTGGAAAGTGACTACTGAAGATGTGAAACGGACTAGGCAAGGAAAATAAAGTTGCTTTAACTTTTTTGAATTTTATGTTTAATCTTCAGCCTGAAACTTGGCTCTTTATTATCTTAAATGAACCTGACACACCACAAACACTACTTAAATATTTTTAAATTCATTTTTAGATTTTGAAGTCCTTGCTTGCCCCAATCCCTTTCATCACTGACTATGGCTTCATGAACTTTAGTTGGGAAGAATAACATTGTTTCAGGGAAAATTTTCCATTTTAGAGTAGACCATTACTTAGCAGGCTAAGTCTATGAGTTGCTGTTTTTCAAGTCAGTGTTTTCAAGAGTGGGAAATGTTTTCTTGGTTTAGTAACCTGCCTAAGGTGGCTTGATAATTCTGGAGCAAACACAAGTTTTAAATTGGTCTGAAGTAGCTAATCTGAGGAATTGCTTCCCAGGACTTAAAGCCTTGAAAGTAAAACTTTTTCTCTTGGCTTGTGTCAACAAATATTACCTTGTTCTCAGCTGACCCAAGCATTCAGAAGACAGTATCACTGGCTGTAGTAAGGCCTTGGAGGATGGCAAAAGTAGATGCAGTGGCATTTTCTAGAGACTAGGAATCATAGAGTTTGAGACATGGAAAGGGTCTTCCTGGACATTGAGTTCCATACCTTCATTTTGTAGATGAGTAATCTGAGACCAGATAAGATGATTTGTCCAGGTCACCAAAATTCACATTCAGACCAGTTCATTTGACCAGTGTTTTTCTATCCCACAGTACCTTTCCACTGAGAGAAAAAAAGACTACCTGAAATCAGATAACACCAGTTTTTTTTTTTTTTTTTTCCACAAGATTTCCTTTGTGCAGTACTTCATCCTAATGTAATCTGTGGGGTCCTGTATTAAGTACAGTAACAAATCGCCACAGGTTTAAAGTCTTAAAACCACACGGGTTTATCTTATAGTTCTGGATAATGGAAACTCAAAATGAACCTCACTGGGCTACAATTAAGATTCCAGAAGAACTATGTTTCTTCTGGAGGCTCAACAAGATAATCTGTTTCTTTACTTTTTCCAGCTCCTAGATGCTGCCCACATTCCTTGGCTGGTGGTTATCTTCCAGTTTCAGAGCCAGCAATGGCCAATAGAGTCCTCACATCTGATCTGACATTGACCCTCCTGCTGCTCTCTTCCACACTTAATGACCCTTGTGATTATAGCCTGCCCCGCCACATTTTATGGTCAGCTGATTAGCAACTTTAATTCCTTTCGCAACCTTAATTGACCTTTGTCTTGTAACATATTCACAGACTCCAGGGATTAAGATGTGGACATCTTGGGGGGATGGGTGGTGGGAGAGGGCTAATGCCCTCTCCTGCCTGCCATAGGTCCCACTGGAGAAACAGCTAATAATTATAATTTAACTTCTTTAAGTGTAGTCTTTGAACTAGCAACATCAACATCACCTGGAAACTTGTTAGATATGCAAATCTTAGGTTCTACCCCAGATTTGAATCAGAAACTCTGGGTCTGGGACCCTAGGACTCTGTCATTTAACAAGCCCTCTGCATGATTCTAATGAATGATAATGTTTGAGAATCACTGTTTTAAGTAATATAAGAACCCAGAATGAAAATTTAAGTGAATTCTTTATTTTGACTTAATACTGTTTGTTGATGAAGAACTTTACATTTTACTTACTATTTTTACTTAGAATTTAAGGTTCTAGGAGCCTTAAGGATTCTGGATATGTCTTAGAGATTCTGAAGGTGCTTGGAGAACAAGCAATGCATGCCATTTCCATTTTCTCAAGTCCATATTGATCTGGGCAGCTTGATTTTTATTATTTATTATTTGCATTGTTTGGGAGGTGGCAAAGTTATGTACAATTTCATTTGGAAAAATGAACCACTTCATTTAGCAATTTAACCACTGCTAAAAATATTTCTGAAGACAACTAAATATGTCGAATATTTGCGGCTTTACGAATTAGGTTCAGCAGGGTTACTTCCCACATTTTCATTTGTTGACTTCTGCTGCAGGTCTAGCTGAGTAAGACAAAATGCATAGCAAGAGAGATGCCTTGAAACTAAAGCCTTGGTAACCCTTTGTTAACATACTTAGATAAGAGAAATTTTCGAGACTGTCTATTCACCTTTAAAACAAACAAAAGACTCAGTGTCTTTGCTTTGTGGAGTGCAGACTGAAGCTCTGAGGTAGTGATTGACTTCCCCAAGCCCCACATCTAGAGGGTCGAGTTAACATGACATTATATATGGAAGAGTCATCAGCATATCACCTGTAGCAGATTGTGGAATTTGAGTGAAAAGATGAACCACTATAAAAGCCAGAAAGCAAAAAACAAAACAAAACAAAACCCCAAATAATCAAAGGGTTTGTCCAATTGCTGTTTGCCTGAAGCTGGCATCTGAGTAGAACTTTCCCAGAAACTGACAGCACCTGAAATTACCAAGTGTAAACATGATGGGAAGAAATAAATTTGAAAGAAACTAAAAAAATCCATGGTCTTAATGTTTGCTTCTTGCAGCTTTGCATGAGGGCAGTTTCTTCTTTAATATGCAGAACTCTTTAAAGTAAAAGCAACAAGGGAACTTCCCTAGGACTCTCATTCTCTTCTTGGATTTCTCCTGTTTACTGCATATCTGCACATCTCCTGTATATCTGCAAGGTGGGCCATCCTGAATTCATCATGTTGTCTTTATTCCATCATTTTAAGACTTTGCAGATTTATATTAAACCCTTCAAATACTTTCCTAATTGAGCGTTCAAAATTTAGAAATATTAATTGAAATATCATATGACAGGCACTGTACTAAATCCTGGGATTACAGAATTGAGCCAAACAGACATAATTCCTCGCTTCACTAAGCTTATAAAAGGCCATATACATATTTCCCTGAACTCCTATATTGGATTATGCAAATACTTTTTTTTTTTTGCTTTCTACTAGCCCAATTCCTCTAATCACCTTGTGACATTACCTATTTGCTGTTTTCACATTTATCTCTGATATGCGTAAACTTTCAAAGTTAACATTATATTGGTCTGAAATCATATGCTATCTTAAGGAAGATTATTTAGATTATATTTCCAAGTGCCTTCAGGCTGTTTCTATTTTTATGTGGGCTGCTTCCTCTCCTTTGTTTTCTGAGTCTAATTAGGCTTGAGAGGTATCATGAAATAGGTCAGACATGTATGGATTTGAATTTTTGTTTGTCTCTCTCTCTGTCTCTGTCTCTTTCCCTATATATATGCATAAATTTGGAAATTTTAATGTACTATCTCTGAACCTCAGTTCTCTCAGTTAAAATGGGGATGATATTACCATATAAGGTGGTGATGAAGATTAAAATATATGTGTATGTGAGTGTATTTATGTATGTGTATAAATATATACGTATTATACTTTTAAAGGAGAGATATTTATTTAAAACCATGACTGGCATATAATGGGTTCTCATTAAATATCATTTGCAACTCCTCCTAGTCTATTATTCTTATTAAATGTGGACTCTTTTGGTTCCTTTTCTCCTCAGGACTACCACTGGAGTCTGTGTAAAGGTCCCTGTATTAGCCTCCTATAGTTTTTTCTCTTCAATCCTTCACTTTTAATTCCGTAGGTGCTGCTTTCACCATGTTACTTCCCTGCCTAGGTGCATACTGCAAACATGAGGGGACTTCAGAAAGTTCATGGAAAATGCATATTATGAAAAACTATGCATGGATTTCAAAAAAAATTTTTTGCACCAAAATAAACTCATACTAACTTATTATAACATATCTGAACAAAATGTAGTTTGAGGCACTAAGAAGAAGACATCTGTTTGAAAAGAGCCCTATCAGAACAACATGAATTCTGCTAAAATTAAAGCAGGAACGAATATCAAATTTATGGTGAAGCTTGGGTGGACAAATGGTAAAATTATTGGTGCTTTATGAAAAGTTTTTGGGGATAATGACCCTAGGAAATCAGCAGCTTAAAAACGGATAATGTGTTTTAAAAAGGGATGAGATGATGTTGAAGATGAAGTCTGCAATGACAGAACAACTACATCAATTTGAGAGTGAAAATTCAACTTGTTTAAGATGTAATTGATAAGGACCAATGATTAACAGCAGAAACAATAGCCAACATCACAGACATCTCAACTGGTTCAGTTAACACAATTCTGGCTGAAAAATTGAAGTTGAACAAACCTCCCATTCAATGGGTGTCAAAACCATTATGCTCAGATGAGTTGCAGACAAAAGCAGAGCTTTCGATGGAAGTTTTAAATAAATAGAATCAACATCCTGAAGCATTTCTTTTTTATTTTTATTGATTTTTTTTTAAGAGACAGAGTCTCTCTCTGTCACCCAGCTGGAGTAGCTAGAACTGCAGGCATGTGCCAGCATGCTCAGCTAATGAGATCCTGAAGCATTTCTTCAAAAAAATTGCAACAGGAGATGAAACATGGCTTTTGCCAGTATGATCCTGAAGACAAAGCCCAATCAAAGCAATGGCTACCAAAACATGGATATGGTCCAATCAAAGCAAAAGCAGACCAGCCAAGAGCAAAGGTTGTGGCAACAGTTTTTTGAGTTGCTCAAGGCATTGTGCTTGTTGACTGGACGGCCAAATAATAATAGCATCTGCTTAGTATGAAAGCATTTATGAAAGTTAGCCAAAGCATTAGCAGAAAATGCCCAAGAGAGATTTACCAGTGTCCTCCACCATGGCGATGCTCCTGCTCATTCCTCTCATCAAATAAAGGCAATTTTGTGAGAGTTTTGAGGAATCTTCAAGTATCCACCTTACAGTCCTGATTTGGCTCCTTCTTCTTTTTTTTTTCTACTCAAAAAATCTGTAAAAGGCACCCATTTTTTTCTTTAGTTAATAGTATGAGAAAGACTGCACTGACATGGTTAAATTCCCAGGACCCTCAGTTCTTTAGGGATGGACTAAATGGCTGGTATCATTGCTCACAAAAGTGTCTTGAATTTGATGAAGTTTATGTTGAGAAATAAAGCTTATATTCTAATTTTTTATCTTTTAGTTACATTTTTCCATGAGCATTTTGAAGTAGCCTCATTCTTATCATCCCTTGTAATACACCATTTGGTGCTGTTGGTGCTTTACTTTGATCTTACTCATGATGAGACTGTTTCACTCAATTTTTCTTGCAAAATCCATGTATTCCAGTGATACTTGCTGCTTTTCTTTCTCTCGATGTACCATGCTCAGTTTTACTCAAACCTTTGTTTACATTGAGGCAAGATTTTAAGTTGTACATGAGTCAACTTTAATTTTAAAATAAAATGCTTAAGAGTTCACTTACATGGTGCCTATACTTAATATAGTTTATTCAATCTCTCTGATTATAAGCTATAGAAATCAAACTAGCTTAGGCCAAAAAGTAAATTATTATTTTGTAGACTCCAAGTACAATTTGTACAACTAAATTGCAGAGGACAGGAATTCAGTCTTCAGAACAGATAGAACCAGAGACAAGGCATGCCTCCAAGCTCCCTCCATTTCTCATCCCTACTTCTCATGGCCTTCTGATTTCTCCCCATAGGTTTGGTTCTTCCACATCTTTAGCCCCTCATCAAAAGCCCCTCTGAAGAGAGGAGGCTGATTCTCTTCCAAGGACGCTGGTCTAGTTTAGGTCAGGTGCCCATTCCTGGCTGTAGGGTCATATAATAGTATGGAAGTTCCCACTGTAGTTCTCTCTCTCTCTCTCTCTCTCTCTCTCTCTCTCTTTCTCTCTCTCTCTCTCTCTCTGTGTGTGTGTGTGTGTGTGTGTGTGTGTGTGTTTGTGGTGGGGTATGGCTGGGAGCTGTTCCCAGGTGAAGATAGGGGAAGAATGCTTGGTGTTAGTACTACAGAAGTGTTATTATTAACACCACCTTTGGAAGCTTGAGAATGGATTTGTGCTCTTCCAAGCCTGCCATATAGATAATCCAATTTTCACACAACATCTCCTTTGATATTAAAGAAAGAAATATTATACTGATCTTGATGGCCACTACCATGTCTAAAAGGGACATGTATTATGCTACTATAATTCTACTTGCAAGGGCCTTATGAAAATGAGCTTGTGAATATAATTAATTGTTATTTATCTTTTGAATGTACCACTGGCTATATAATATGCATAGTAGTGTCACACAGTTAAAGTATCACCTGTTTTGAATATATACTTCTTTATCAAAAAGTAACTCATGAAATCATCTTCTATATTCACCACTGACTATACCTGGTACACAGCTTAACACCAAACAGCCCACCAATAATACTTCCTGACAGTTTTTATCACTAGTTCCGCCTTTATTTTAGATGGCACTTTTTGGTAAGTTCAATATTTTGAAAAACAAGAATGGTAAATATAGAACCATTTGAATATTTGTTCTCCAAAATCAAATCACGTTTTTTAGATAAAGACAGTTGTTTCTGATCACATACTGACTTTCTGTCTAGCTTTACAATGCCCTTTTCATCTTGATAGAATTCTTGAAATTTAAGAAAATCTTTATCAAGTTTACATCTGTCAAAAATAAAGAAAAGAAATTCAGGCATCTTATTCAGACTTCTACTAACCTTGAGGGTTTATCTATAAGTTTAATAACTGAAATGAAATGTTAGTACTTAACAGTTGGAATCCTCTCCGATTTTGGTTACCATACTAAATAAGCTGCTGACACAGCATGAGAGCTTGTAAAGGATAAAAAAGATCATCTCTGGTCTGAGCTAAGACACTCACTCCTACTGCTTTGCCCTTACATATGGCTGTGTGGGGCTAAACATCTGGTAGACCACTTATTATTTGTGAATGAGGGCAATTATCCATGGCACAGGTGTGTTATCCTCTGAAAGATCTTATTTCATTCTAATATGGACATGTCTGCAAATAATTTATGAGATGCCCTTACTTTATAGTCATCTTTCCCATGGAGAATAATTGCTAAGCTGCTTTTCTCCATTTTTCCTTTTCTTTCTTTTTAAATGAAGAGTTGAACTATGACAGGTTTCAGCTAGGATAGTAATTGTAGCACCTTTGGTGAAAATATGAATGCTAAATAAAGCACTGGTTTTTCCCTGTAAACAATAGAGGAGATGCTATAATCTTCAGCATAATCTATTTTCAAGATCACATTCTTATAGTCAAAAGACTCTTAGAAGCAATTTCCTTCAGTTTTTGGGCCATTCTCATTGTGTCTCTGTCTCTGTCTCTCTCTCTCTCTCTCTCTCTCTC
>CAUYLG010003842.1:0-10364 GCA_963573385.1 Cacajao melanocephalus
AGGTTCATCCATGTCCCTACAAAGGACACGAACTCATCCTTTTTTATGGCTGCATAGTATTCCATGGTGTATATATGCCACATTTTCCCTGTCCAGTCTATCATCGATGGGCATTTGGGTTGGTTCCAGGGCTTTGCTATTGTAAACAGTGCTGCAATGAACATTCGTGGGCATGTGTCCTTATAGTAGAACGATTTATAATGCTTTGGATATATACCCAGTAATGGGATTGCTGGGTCAAATGGACTTTCTATTTCTAGGTCCTTGAGGAATCGCCACACTATCTTCCACAATGGTTGAACTAATGTACACTCCCACCAACAGTGTAAAAGTGTTCCTATTTCTCCACATCCTCTTCAGCATCTGTTGTCTCCAGATTTTTTTCTCTCTCTCTTTTTTTTTTTTTTCCACAGAATAAGGAGCCCTTAGGTGGGCAGTTGCTGGGATTGCTCCACCTAGTCATGCAATGAAGCCATCAAAGACCAAGCTTTTTCTCTTTCCACACGACCATTATTAGGATGTTGGCTTTTGTCTCCATGCCTTTTGCTTCATGATTACAAGATGGCTGCTAGAAGACTGGGCAAGGTGGCTCATGCCTGTAATCCCAGCACTTTGGAAGGCCAAGGCAGAAGGATTGCTTGAGCCCAGGAGTTTGAGACCAACCTGGGTAATATAGTGATACCCTGTCTCTACTAAAAAATGTTTTAAAAGTTAGCCGAGAATGGTGGCATGTACCTCAGGAGGCTGAGGTGGGAGGATAGCTTGAACGTAAGAGCTCTAGGTTGCAGTAAGCTATGATCATACACCACTGCACTCCAGCCTGGGCAACAGAGTAAGACTGTCTCAAACAAACAAAAAGGCTGATAGAGGGAGCTAGGAAGAAGGGGAGAAGAGAGAAGGAAAGCAATGCTGGCTGTTACATCTGTTCTAGAGCAAAGGGCTACCTGAAGGTGACTCAATGTCCTCAATGCTAGAAATCAAACTGCCAGCAAAATTTTAAAAAATCAGTTCTGTTAACAACATAGTTCGTCCATACTCATTCAGTCATTCGTTGCTGATTCAACAGGTAGTTTGCAAAAGCCTTCACCACATTTTACCATGCATTAATAATTGATAAATGAGAGAAAGGATAATTTTATATATTTTTAGAAATAGTTTACATTTTTGTATTTTTGCACTTGCAGAAATGTCTGATTCACTTTGAAGAAGATGAGAGACAGAGAATCTAGGCATTTACATCTTGGTTAGGTGACCAAATATCCTGGGTGGGCTAGGATAGGGGTTTCTAAGATTTTCTGTGAAATCAGTCGACATAAAAGGGGACCTAATACTGGGTTTTCCTTTAAGTAATTTCTTCCCAGTCCTAACATAGATTGGAACAAACTGTAGGATGATTAGGCCCACTCTGTATTTCAGAATTTGTAGGGTTCAATGGAGTAAACAGTCCATCAACACCTGGTAAATTAGGATGTGCTTAGATCACAGCACAGTGGAACACAGGTAGCAGCAGTCAGGCTGGTCAGGCCCAGGTGGCCCCAGAAAGAGATGGCTTAATGTCAGCCTTCAGTGTAAGATGCAGGTCTAGAATCCAAGAGGCCTAGGCAGGGCCTGGGGGAGCAGGTGCTCTGTGACTAAGAGCAATTTGTTTAATATCTAAAAGCAATAAACTACAGTGTTCTGGACCTGAGGCTTTAGTGAAAAATAAGATTCAACATTCAAAACTTTGTTAGAAAAGCTCTGAGTTGCACAGCTGATTTCGCTCTATCGGTAAGAACATTCTGAGACTTAAGTATCCAGTCCCTCTAGACCTGGGGAGCCCCAGTTGATAGTCTTACCGATAAAATTTAAAGTCCTGTGCCATTGTCCCATATAAAACATTTAACTTTCACAAAGAGAATCAGAAAAGTTGAATAATTCTTTTTTATCTTTAACTTGAGGTTTGAATATGTTAATTTTGTTAATTTGGCCAAAAGTGAGAAGAGAGCCATATCAAAAGAAATCTAAAGAATGTTCTCAGGCTCTCAAGAAAGCTAAGTGGACGTGAACCTGAGAAGCATGCTGTATTGTTTGGTTTGAGCACAGAAATGATATCCTGTCTCATTCTGGCAAAAAATAAACATACAATTATGAATAAAAGATTTGGAAATTTTTTAGTCTGAATTTTCTTATGAAGCTTGGAAAACTTAGATTCAAGTAGGTGGAATCTTTCAAACCCAATTAGTCTTTTAGTTTAAAAAGAGATCATGTGAATTTAAAGAAAAATATTAATTTCTATGCTTTAAAAAACCAGCTCACTATTTTCCCCAAATCTGTTAGTTCAGTTTGTTCTGAAGTTAAGTCATAAGTACAGTCTTTCTGTGAACAAGGGTTCTCTGGTTTTAGACATAGACAAATCCCCATTAATCCATTCTAACACCTACAAGGGCATGGCAGCAGATTTATTGATCACAAAAGTTAACTTTTGCTGTGTAACAAACCACCCACAAACTTTGTGGCTCAAACAACAGCCATTTATTTAACTCACAATCCTTCATATCAGCAGTTTGGGGCAGAGTCAGCTTCTCTGATTGTAGCAGTGGAGCCCGTCCATGTATCTGCAGTCAGCATCCAGCTTAGCTGAAGTCTGTCTGGTCTAGGGGGCCCTCAACCGGGACAGCTTGTCTTTGTTCTTCTTGGTCTTTCATCCTTCGAAAGACTAGCACAGGCTTGGTCATGAGCAACTGGACAGGTAACCAGGGAGAGAGAGAGGTAATGTTCAAGGTTTCTTGAGGCCTGGGTTCAGAGCAGGCACATCATTACTTCTTCTAAATTAGTGGCCAAAACAGATCCAGACCAGACTTGAGGGGAGGGTGAATCGAGTGTTTATAGGAAGACTCTTTATAGGAAGGACTGCAAAGCCCTATTACCAAGGAGATAAATGCAAGAGGGAGTGAAGAATTTTGGTCACTTTTGCATCTGGTACGGAAAGCGTAGGTAAATCAATAGAAACCTCTCTCTACTACTAGGGGGAAACGTCTCCAATTGTTCATTCATGTGCCAGGCCTTGTAGTAGACAATAGGGATAGTGCAGGAGATACTTCAATAATAGATCATTACTATGCAATGTGAATTATGAAAGGACAGGCCTGTCCTAGATAAATAGAAGCAACTTGCCCCAAAATTTTATGCCAAGACAGGTTCTTTGTCTATTTGGTAAAAAGCAAGATACCTCTAATTTTTAATTTATATAGATTTTTTTTAATGGATCATAATAACTACATTTGGAGATCTGCCTTCATTTCTCCTGGCTCTAGAATTTATGTTCCAAACAGACTGGAATTCTGTTTTCCTTACTGCTGTAGCCTTTTTGCCTTCAACAGTGTCTGACAGGTACTAGGTACTCAATAATTATTTAAATGTTGCCTTAAAGTCCCTTTGTAATGGAACTATGTGGACAGCAGACAAGAGAAGGCGGTGACAATGGTGCTTTCGTGGTGGAGGCAGAATCTTCTGTGTGTTCTCATTGGTGTATACAAGTATCTTTGTTCTTTTTTGTTGCTTATATAATTTTTTTTCTGGTGTTACGATTTAATAAGAGGAAGTGTAGCAGAGTAAATATTGCTCATCTGATGCAGTGATCACCATTTCCAGCTATGGTTGGCAGTCGGGTGAGACTGAGGTAGGATAAGGGATACATTTTTGGTGTTTGGATCAATGTGTTTGTAAATTGGAGAATGTGGCAGTCATAGCAGAGAACAAACAGAAGAACAGACATTCCATTTTTATTCTTCCAGAACTTCAAGTCTAGGTTTTACTTTCTCACTCCTGACCAGTGGCAGTGACTTTGGAGGGAACATGGGACCATCGGCTCATTCTTTTGTTTATTCACTCATTAAGGTACATAGTCAACAAATATTTATTGAGTTGGGATAAAGAGAAGTGATGTGATGGGTGAAGTTACAGCTGGGTTGGGAGTCATGGGGGCAGGAAGGCACTTAATCCAGATTTAAGAACTCAGGAAAAGCTTCCTGTATGAAGCAGCATCTAAACTGAGTTCTGAAGAATAAATGGAGTTAACTGGGCAATGAAGAGAATTGGGGAAGAGTGCATGGGCCAAGGGAACAGCTTACCTTGCAGCCTACCAGACACAGGTGAGGGGACACAACACCTGAGAAGACCTGAAAAGAACTGTATTGCAGAATTGATGGGAAAGAGATGAGAGAAATGAGATAAGACAAAGAGGCAGGGGCCTGACCATGTTGGAGACAGGAACCCAGGTGAGAAGTGATGGACACCTGCCAACCACGGATCAGAGAGAAGACAAAAAGCAGATGGATTCCAGGTTGTGTAGAAGGCGAAATTAACAAGACTTGGTGATGAATTGGACTCCAGGAAAGAGGGGTCAGGGATTCTGGTTGACAAGAGGGATGATGGAGACATTTACTAAAATAAAGGATTAAGAAATTTTGAATGGGACAAGATATTGCTAATAAGTTAAGATCACCACAGACAGGCTATTTTTTCCTTCCAGGGTCAAACTAAATATCCATTTTAATCTGATCTCAAATGGAAGAAGCTGTGTTCTGGATTCAGCCAGACTCAGTTCAGGCCTGTGCGCCAGGCTTTGTGATATGACCCTGGACAAATGACAGAGGATCTCTGAGCCTTACTTCCTTCATTGTGAAATGGAGAAAATAAGAGTACTTATTTCATAAAGTCATGATTGGAGTTAAATAATAATGCATATTAAGTGCTTCACACAGTGTCAGGTTCAATAAGTGCTAGCTAGAATTATTGTGTCTGAAGATGGTGGAAAGAGAAGGCAAGAGAATTAGGCGCAAAGGCTGCTCAGAGACTTAAGAGGAGTGGAGCTGGGTGGGAAACGAGAAATGGGGAAGAGATCAGGCCTGGGGAAATGTAGTGGGCTCTGACCCCTAGACTTTTGCCAAGACATTTTATCCTAATGAAAGTCTGATGCAAGATGTGCTTGCTCCCCACCCCAGAACAATCTGAGCTGCTTCCCCCCCACCCCGACCCAGTCCCTTATTACTCCTGCAGCATCTGTCTTTTATCTGTTTCCCAAATTCCCAGCACTACATTAGATGCTAATGCTCTAAAAAGTGCACATCAAAGACTTCCTTCTTTCAACAAGAAAGAGTTTGGGTTCCACAGCACCGCATTCAAGTGCACAGCTCTGGAGCCACACTGCCTGGATTCCCATCTAACCACCACCAAACATTGGCCATGGGCAAGCAACACCTCTGTGTGCCCTGGTGCCTAATCTGATAAGAGTAGTAACCACTAAGAAGGTGTATGCGAGGATTAAATGAGTTAATAGTTCTAAAGCACCTAGAGCAATTGCTAGTCCAAGTTCAAGTTAGCCCTGAGTAAGTGTTAGTTAGCTATTATCACGGTGTCCGAAGAAACCCAGGAGAGCCAGGCGAGTACCTCTTTAGGCCCTGTGTCCTGAACCAAAGCAGTGTCCAAACCAGTGGCCAAGGAGAGGCAGCCAGTGGCGCGGGATAGCCCACCCTGCTGTGGGAGAAGATAGCAATGGTAATACTTACCAGTTCTCAGTTGTTCTTTCAGTTAAGTTCACGATTCATGGGGTACGTATTATTCCCCTTGCAGAGACGGAGCAACTGAGGCCCAAATAAGTTAAGGATCTTTGCTGACATTAGAACCCAAGACTTGATAAGGGTGTTAACATTTTATTCTGCTGGGAAAAGTCAGAGATCAACTGAAATATCGTTTGGGAGCCCATGAATGGCCGGAATCCAAATGGCACACCCAAGAAAACCTAAAAATGGCAGGGAGTGGGAAAGCACAATTCTGGTGTTCTTGATGGAGATTCTTTTGTTTGTGTGACAGTTGCCACTCTGGGACCCTACAGTGCCCCCCGGCCCCCCTCTGGCTTGAGTAGGGGCTGCAGGATCACATGTGCCCATCCCCTCTTCCAGCCCAGCTGCCAGCCTAACAGCCAGGGCATTTGAGGAGGCCTGATTTTAATAAATTTCTATTTCCTGCAGAAAACCGGTTTTTTCAGTGGCTTTGTAACCCAACCATTTTTGATCACATCAGGACTAAACCTGGCAGCCAGCTTGGCAGCTTGTGCACAAATTGCATACAAAGGCAGACTGTTTAGCCTTTATTGTAATTCAAAGCAACTTAAGGAAAAGGGAGGGACAAAAAGAAAAGAAAAAGTGAAAGAAAAGAAATAAATCCAATCATATAATTACAGAATAGAGTGAACTCTTAATTCTCTTTAGGGAAAATACAGAATCAATTAACCTCTCTGTCTCCCTGTTTCCTTTTTCTCTCTGTCTCTCTCAATGTTTCTCACACAGGCTTACGCACACACGCATGGGTGTGCACACACACGCACACACACACAACAGAAGAGCAGACAAATAATGAATTCCAACTTGAAGTCTTTTTTCCCTATCTTCGCTTTTTCTTTACCAACACATCTCACATTCAAGGAGAGCTGGAGAAGTAAAAGCCAAGAAAATCCTGAGGGAAAGAGCATGTTTAAAGGATTTTAGAGACAAGGAAAAGAAATAAAAGTGGGTCAGAGAGAGTGAACGAGGATGGAAAAAACTCAATGAGTAGCAATAAGAATTGGCATCTTAAAAATCATCAGATTAAGAGAGTTTGTGAAGTTAGAAATCATGTAAATCTAATGATTAGAAAGCGTTAGATTTTTAATTCTCAGAAAGCGTTACATGGCAAGCTATGTTTTAGGTCTCTGTTTCTCAACTTTTCTCTGCCCTTTTCTATGTCCTTCTTGGGTCGTGAATGCTTGTATCTCAGCGTACCTATTAGAGTCTGCCTATGTGCCAGACAGGTCACCTGACTAGAGCCATGTTTTATACTTACAGCCTTCTTCTCAGCTACCCGGATAAACTAGTGTGTGCGTGAGGATGTTACTATGCTCGCATGTCATGCTCACATTGTTCTGGAGAGAAGATGTACAGCTATCATATTAGAAATTCTAGGCACCTGCGCAGGTCTGTTGGGGGAATGTTTTCTGCATGAGCACTCCTCGTGTGTTTGATCATATCATAGGGTGATCCATGATTTATTTATAGCAGAACAGACCTTGTTGGGTGTGTATCATTAGGAAGGACAATGTCCAGGGGCAGTGATGCATGCCTGTAATTCCAGCACTTTGGAAGGCCAAGACAGGAAGATCACCTAAGCCCAGGAGTTCAAGGTCAGCCTGGGCAACATAGCAAGACTCCATCTCAATTTTTATTAAAATGAATTAATTATAAAAAAAGAAGGACACAGAATCTTATTGGCGTTGAGGGTCAATGAATGGCCTGAATTATTAGCGTGTTCAAATTGAAATAATGTAGGCTTCCAATGAGGGTGGGTTTTGAAGGCAATGACTATGGATTTCAGGGTAGGGAGATAGCTAAGTGGGCAATAGACACAAGTGACTTAAACCAAAAGATTGGACACATGGCCAGGTCGAAAGGTAGTCAGGCAGAAAATGAGTATGGATAAGGGAATAAAACAGAAATTTTGATTCAACTGAACAACTTTCTGTCAAACACCAGTATGTCCTTAGCATGTGTTGGATTCGAAATTATAAGACAGTGCTCACCATCCATATCTCAGTCTCCTTGGGGGGTGGGGTTGTTAAGCTGTGTGCCACAGTGTAAACATTATACATGAAACAAGTAGAAATGGGTTTTTAACTGAGGCAGAAATGGGAAAGGTAAACATAAGAATCACCTAAGAAGCTTTTTCAAAACATATCCTAGACTTACTGAATCAGAATCTCTGAAGGGAGGTGGAGATAAAAACGGGCTTGCCTGGTTTGAAAAGCTTCCCAGGAGATTCAGATGTATTGAATTAGACTGGTACTTGCCAGCCTTACCTGATTAAAAGAATCACCTGAGAATTGCTGGCAAGATGGCTGATAGGAACAGCTCTGGTCTGCAGCTCCTAGGGAGATCGTCGCAGAAGGTGGGTGATTTCTGCATTTCCAACTGAGGTACCTAGTTCATTTCATTGGGACTGGTTGGGCAGTGGGTGCAGCCCAAGGAGGGCGAGCCAAAACGGGGTGGGGTGTCGCGTCAGCCGGGAAGCACAAGGGATCAGGGAACTCCTTCTCCTAGCCAAGGAAAGGCCTTAGGGACTGTGCCGTGCACTCCAGCTCAGATACTGTGCTTTTCCCATGGTCTTCGGATCCCACAGACCAAGAGATTCCCTCTGGTACCTATGCCACCAGGGCCCTGGGTTTCCAGCACAAAACTGGGCAGCTGTTTGGGCAGACATCAAGCTAGCTGCAGGAGTTATTTTTTGTTGTTGTTGTTGCTGTTGTTTTAAATACCCCAATGGTGCCTGGAATGCCAGCGAGACAGAACAGTTTACTCCCCTGGAAAGGGGCTGAAGCCAGGGAGTCAAGTGGTCTGGCTTGGCAGATCCCACCCCCACAGAACCCAACAAGCTAAGATGCACTGGCTTGAAACTCTTGCTGCCAGGACAGCAGTCTAAGCCCGACCTGGGATGCTGGAGCTTGGTTGGGGGAGGGGCGTCCACCATTGCTGAAGCTTGGGTAGGTGATTATACCCTCACAGTGTAAACAAAGCCAGCGGGAAGTTCGAACTGGGCGAGACAGACTAAAAGAAGAAAAAAGAGAAGAATCAAATAGATGCAATAAAAAATGATGAAGGGGATATCACCACTGATCCCACAGAAATACAAACTAACTATCAGGGAATGCTATAGACACCTCTATGCAAATAAACTAGAAAATCTAGATGAAATACATAAATTCCTGGGCACATACACCCCTACAAGACTAAACCAGGAAGAAGCCAAATCCCTTTCTAGACCAATAACAAGTTCTGAAATTGAGGCAGCAATTAATAGATTGCCAACCAAAAGAAGTCCACGACTAGACAGATTCACAGCCAAATTCTACCAGAGGTACAAAGAGGAGCTGGTACCATTCCTTCTGAAACTATTCTAAACAATAGAAGGGAATTCTAACTTATTTTATGAGGCCAGCATCATCCTGATACCAAAACCTGGCAGAGATACAACAAAAAAAGAAACTTTGAGGCCAATATCCTTGATGAACATCGATGCAAAATCCTCAATAAAATACTGGCAAACAGAATCTAGCAGCACATCAAAAAACTTATCCACCACAATCAAGTCGGCTTCATCCCTGGGATGCAAGGCTAGTTCAACATAGGCAAATCAATAAACGTAGTCCATCACATAAACAGAACCAATGACAAAACCACACGATTATCTCAATAGATGCAGAAAAGGCCTTTGACAAAATTCAACAGCCCTTCATGCTAAAAACTCTCAATAAACTAGGTATTGATGGAACGTATCTCAAAATAATAAGAGCTATTTATGACAAACCTACAGCCAATATCATACTGAATGGGCAAAAGTTGGAAGAATTCCCTCTGAAAACCAGAACAAGACAAGGATGCCCTCTCTCACCACTCCTATTCAACATAGTATTGGAAGTTCTGGCCAAGGCAATCAAGCAAGAGAAAGAAATAAAGAGTATTCAGTTAGGAAAAGAGGAAGTCAAATTATCTCTCTTTGCAGATGACATAATTGTACATTTAGAAAACCCCATTGTCTCAGCCCCAAATCTCCTTAAGATGATAAGCAACTTCAGCAAAGTCTCAGGATACAAAATTAATGTGCAAAAATCACAAGCATTCCTACTCACCAATAACAGAGAGCCAAATCATGAGTGAACTCCCATTCACAATTGCTACAAAGAGAATAAAATACTTAGGAATGTAACTAATAAGGAACGTGAAGGACCTCTTCAAGGAGAGCTACAAACCACTGCTCGAGGAAATAAGAGAGGACACAAACAAATGGAAAAACATTCCATGCTCATGGATGGGAAGAATCAACATCATGAAAATGGCCATACTGCCCAAAGTACTTTATAGATTCAATGCTATCTCCATCAAGCTACCACTGACTTTCTTCACAGAATTGGAAAAAAAACTACTTTTTTGATTCATGTGGGATCAAAAAAGAGCCCGCATAGCCAAGACAGTCCTAAGAAAAAAGAACAAAGCTGGAGGCATCACACTACCAGACTTCAAACTATACTACAAGGCTACAGTAACAAAAACAGCATGGTCTTGATACCAAAACAGATATATAGACCAATGGAACAGAACAGAGGCCTCAGAAATAACGTCACACATCTACAACCATCTGATCTTTGACAAACCTGAGAGAAACAAGCAACGAGGAAAGGATTCCCTATTTTTTTTGTGGGGGAGGGGCCAGATCACATGTATTTGAGTGGGAAAGGGAGACAGGCAAATGTCATAATACACAGGGTTTCCTAGCTGAGAGAGCCTCTAGCTGCTTACCTT